>VDFB02334820.1:0-22673 GCA_007258455.2 Sequoia sempervirens | reverse complement strand
TTTGTTCCATCAAATCTTAGACTATCCTTCTTGTATGTCACCATCCCAAATCACCTCAAGTTGTTAAACTTCTTCTGAGGAACCTACTCTAATACCAATTGTTGGCAACACAAGGGTAAACAACTCAGAGGGGGGGTGAATCAGTTGTCTCAGAATTTCAAACTTAGTAAACTTATTAACCCTTATTCTCAGATTTTATTAATAACCATGAAATTTTAAATCATCAACACATCAGAAACACACATAACACCAAGATTTTTTACGTGGAAACCCTGTTAGGGGAAAAACCATGGTGGAGGTTATTCCACAAGATTATACCTTGTTAAAAGTATAAAGAATGAAATTGGGAATACACATGCATTCAAGCACACTTCCTAGAGCTCATTGATTAATTACAACAAGGCTTACTGCCCAAAGGAAGACACACTATCTTACAGAACATTTGATTACATCCTAAAGGATTTGAACCTATTAAAATAACATCTACTAATGCCTTATTATAGTTTCAGTTAAGCACATGAAAACTTCTTCACTCTTCTTCACTCTTCTTCACATTCTTATTTTCCTTCAAAATATTTAGAACATTATTCATGCCTACTCATGCATTCAATGGCAACAATCACTCTTATATATATCTACAACAAGAAATTACATCGCTACATGTCAGTTTCTTCAACAAATTTAATAAAATGAATATAAATTGTCACTAAATCATCAATTATTAATGCAAAACCAACCAAGGTCACAACATATTGAAGACCCAAAATAACATTCTCGAACACAAAAAACTTTAAATAATTATTCCTCAAAGATCCACAACACACTACAACCACCTTGTCGGACATGAACATCAAAAACATGAACATACAAGAGAAAATCACCAATCGCGGGCACCACGATCAATGTGAATGTACAACATAGATAGAGCATGATCTAGAAACATCCACAAACATCATGAATCACCAGAGAAGCATCCACAACAATTGAACTAACCATAATTGCATCATCTTCATTCATGAACTCAAATTGAAGTAACAAAAAAACTATTAGAATACAAATCTTCATAACTCAATCAAATCTTCACACAGATCTCTAAAACTCAACATGGATAAACTAGATATACTCGACAAGAAACCCTTTAGTCCACAACCTCTAATCATCAATGTATTGAACTCGCCAATAGAATGAACTTCACCACTTGACAACCTACAACTCATTCCATTACAATTTTCTTAATATCCTCGACATATATAGCTTCAAATGACATTAATAGCTTCAAATGACATTAAGGTCAATAGTGTTGACATCAATGACAACCACATATCAGAAACACAACCACAACATCCAACAAATGGTGTGTAACAAATAACATGAATATATTTACCACCATACCATAGAAGTATTGTGATGAGTACATGGTTGGGGGGTATGAGAGAATTTAAATACATCATAAACTGTCATACTGTGAGAAAGAAAAATGAAGGGTGTGATATAGTTGGGAATAACCTACCATCACGTGAGGAAGATCATAAAGACATGTGGTAGGGCAGTATGAACCACTATACTGCGCAAGGATGTGATGAAGCATGCGGTATGGCGGTAAGCCATATGTGACCATTAATGTAAATTGTAGTACTGTGGGTTAAACAAGTCAAGCTTGCGGTATAGAGGTAAAGATCCTGCTAGCCCATGGTGAACTGAAAAGAAGCATGTGGTATAGCGGTTTATACCCCTCTATCCTATGGTAATTATAGAAAGTGGTGGTGATTAGGGCTTAAATTTGATGGTCATATGACCGTATTTAGAGATTTTTTCCTTAAAATACAATCAAAATTTTAAGAAGATTGTATCAGATGAAAGGAGAGATTTTGGATAGACTGTCAAAATTTATATAGAATTATAATGATATATATATTTGATTTATATATAATTTTACTTACACTAAGGCATATCATAATGTTTTAAGGGAACCTTTGAATAGATAACCATCATTAAAAAATTTGTTGATAGGCAAAGTCGACCGTCAAATTTAAGCCCTAGACTGGTGATAATGGGTATTAAATGCATGAATCACATCAATCGTTTGATCTTGCAAAATCAATGGTGCATGTTCAAACTTGAACTATGAGCAAAATATTTGGCATAAGGTTGATATTAATGTTGACATGACTGAGTTCAGAAGCCATTAAACCAAGAATTTGACATTCTCTTTGCACTCATTTGCAAAAATTATCGTGTGAGGAGTTGGGAGTTCGATGAGGTTAAGTTTTACAACCATCGTAACCCAAGTAAGTGCACAGAGCTCTTATGAATTAAGTTTTACAAGTACAATATTTTTTGGAATTCTGCATTTTAGAAGTATAGGAGAAGTAAGATAGTTAAACTTTGAATTAAGTTTTATGAGTACAAGATTGTTTAAAATTTTACATTTCAGAAGTATAGGAGAAGTAAGATAGTTAAACATCATGTCACCCAAGAATAAAGAACTTGAAACTAAAAAGGACATCATGCCACCTAATAAGAAAGAACTTAAAACTAAAAAGGAAGAATCTAAGGTTAAAAAGAGGTCCTTACAACATTCTATCTTGGATATACTCTCTAAATCAATTAAGAGAGGATTTAAGAAAGTTTTTAATGATGTGGCTCGTAGTTGTAGAGATGCCCTTATCCCTATCTCTGAGTGGGAACTGTTTTGGTACTTTTATGACAAAAGGGAGGGCAATATTTTGGTGTCAAATCCATGGCATTATACTTGGCCAAGTTAATTGTCCCAAATTTTTTTATAGATGTAGAGTTCATCAAAGTATTGGGTCAGAGTTATCATCCTACAAGTAGGTCTATGATCTATCACCAGATGGTTCACCATTAGTTGTGTTGACTAAAGTGGCCATCATTGAATGTTTTGACCTAAACAAACAAGCCCTAACTAAAATTGATTTGCAAAGAAGTAAAGAAGAATATACTAGATTGAGGAGAACCCATTGAAGTGATGAAGTCCCCATTTACATGAAGAGGGGTGTGAACAACAGGGTGATTCCTATATCCCCTTCTACTACTAAACCATTTGATGTCTCATACTTTGATTCTATTTCAAGAAAATCTACTTTTCTTTTTCTCAAGTACTTGGGATAGATGCAGAAGAGAAAATTCTGGTTAGTTTAATGATGATGGATATGAGGATCCAAAACACTGAGATGAACATTGAATATTATTCTGCCTCATATCTTCAGAAAGCATTACATGAAGGATTTTTGCATGTCAAGGAAAATAGAACCCCCATAACATTCAGGCAATATTCTTTGTTGTGCCACCTGATATTATACTAGAATAAAGATAGATTGAGCAAAAGGATGTGTTTGGGTAAGATTGATATGTTGGTAAAACAAGGACAGACAACTAAGAGGGGGGGTGAATCAGTTGTCACAGAATATTAAACTTTTCAATCTTTACTTAAATTTAATCTCAGATCTGATGAATGAACAGTAAACCTCAAGCAATCAACACATCAGAAACACAGAGAACACCAAACATTTTTTACGTGGAAACCCTATTAGGGGAAAAACCACGGTGGATGTTAGTCCACAATATTATACCCTATTAAAAGTATAATGAAAATAGTAAGGGGAATGCACATGCATTCAGGAACACTGCCTAGAGCTCAGTGCTTAAATACAATAGGGGCTCACTACCCAAAAATGAAAAATAGGATTAAATCCGAAGGGTATGAACTGAGAAAATAGCTTCTACACAAGCCTGATTACAATTCCAGTTAAGCACAGAAAAACTCCTTCACTCTTCACTCTCACTCTGTTCTATAATCAAATGAATAGATCAATTATCACACACTTGCACTATCTATGGCTTCTCTCACACCACACACACACTAACTTCGCTCAACCAATCACTTATATATATCTGCATTATGGAATTACATCAACCACTTAGTCAGCTAGAAAAATAAAACATATTTACAATGTCGGCCCAAATTAACAATTAAATTTTCAATGTGAATTAAACACCATCGATAGATTCTATGGATGGAAAAGGATGTCATGAATAAAAAAAGGAAGGTTACATTTCTACCTAATTTGACATGTGGGGAACTATCAATGGGATCTGATACACTTGAAGAGTTGCAAAGTTATCTAAAAACAAGGTACTCTTTAGAGTTTGGAAAGGAAAGAGGTTTTGATCCTGAGGGTCACATGAATTTTGTAAGACACACCATCCTTACCAAGGCTATGGTTACTCACTAGATTGATTATGAAGAAAATTTAATCAAAAATTGTTTCACTCCTCAAGAGGTATATGAGAGGAGGAGAAAATGGGAAATTATGAAAAGGATTAAGGAAGAAAGAAAGATGAAGCGCGGTAATTTCTTGGGGTATTTCGTAGAGGAAGCAGATCCTATCAAGAGGATTGATATGATAATTGATAAGTTTCATGAATTATTTTAGACTATAGTACATATGTGGAGACTTGCCAAATTATCTCCCAAAAGGCTAAGTGGTATTGTAATTATAGAAGCAACTCTGAATATTGTTTCAATATGGCATGCCTCTCCAAGATCACCTCTTGAACAACCACTTTCTAACAAAAGACACAAGAGATGGACCCACTTGTTTCCTATGAAACAAGTGAGGAGGTTGGAGAAACAGAAGAAGCAATTAATTTGTTAAGACATTTCAAGGATGATGTTGAAGTGGACCTGTTGGATGTTGTGGTTGCATTGCTGATATGTGAATGTCATTGATGTCAACACTATTAGCATTAGTGCATTTGAAGTTGTATATGTCGAGGATATTGAGAAAATTGTAATAAATGCGTTGCAAGTTATTAGTGGTGAAGTGATGTTCTATTTTTTAGTTAGTTTTGTATGTTGTTGATCAGAGGTTGTAGACTAAAGGGTTTGTTTCTGAGTGTATCTAGTTTATCCACGTTGAGTTTTAGAGATTGGCGTGAAGATTTGATAGAGTTATGAATATTTGCATTATGAAATCTTTTTTATTGCTTCAGTTGGTGTTTCTGAATGAAGATTATGTGATTCTAGTTAGTTCAGTTGCTATGGATGCTTCTCTGATGCTTCATAATGTTTGTGGATGTTTCTAGATTGTGATCTATCTTTTTTCCACATCTGCATTGATCAGTGTGCTCATGGATGGTGATTTTCTCTTGTGTGTTCATGTTTTTCTTGTTCTTGGTTGACAGGGTGTTGAACAGTGTTGTGGACCTTCGAAGAGAAATTAATTGAAGTATTTTTGTGTTGGAAATGTTGATTTGGGTCTTCACTATGATGTGGCTGACCTTGGTTGATTCGCATTGAAAATTATCTATTGTTTTGGGTCAACAGTTTGTATTCATTTTATCATTTCTTTGTGGTCGACTTGTAGTGAATGTAATTTCATGTTGCAGATATATAAGAGAAATTGTTTATTCGAATTAAAGTGTGCAAGGGTGTGCTTCTATGTGTGTGTGTGAATATTGTTCAAATCATCTGAAAAGTAGAGTAGAGCAACAGTGCGAAGAAGAGTGAAGAAGTTTTCATGTGCTTAATTGAACTCAGAATCGCATTAGCAGATTCTATTTTCTTAGTTCAAACCTAATGGTTGTAATCCTAATCTTCTATACATCATGTTTTCCTTTCTGTAATTGAGCAAAGGATTAGGTTCCTAATTTAATTTGCATTCCCATTTATTCTTCTTGTACTTTTAATAGGGTAATATTGTGATTGAAATCAACCATGGTTTTTCCAACAGTGGTTTCCACACGTAAAAATCTTGGTGTTATGTGTGTTTCTAATGTGTTGTTGATTCATGCTTTCACTCAATATTGATCATATCTAAGAATAAAGATTAATAAGTTTAATAACTTTGAATTGGATGACAACTAATTCAAATACCCTCTCGCTTGTTCCGGCCTCAGTTTCAAATAAGACCAACCTATGCTGTTCACACTTATGAGGGATCAGCTAGAGCTGATATTGAGGTACAAGGAGAAAGAGAAATGTGTGAGGATGACAGGATAGTTGCAACTCACAAGTTCTTAGAAGATGATGAATTTATCAAAACCTCTGAATTTAAATACTTTTGGATTAAGATGAAAATGGGAGAGTTTGAAGCAAGGGTTGAAATAAATAAGATGGGAGCTGAGGAATCCCAACATGACCAGATAGTACCCCATAATTTTAATGAATTAAGGATTGATAATATTGATGTCATCCCACAAGAGGCTAAAGAGATGATTTTGAAAAGTAATATACTTATTGTCCCTGGTATGGAATTAAATAAAATGTTTTTACTTGATCAAGTGAGAACACAGGAGGACCCAATGTTGATTGTTGAGTTTGACTCAAATGTAGAGGTAAGTGGCATAGGGTATAACCCTAAGATTGAAACCTTGGCATTTTGGTCCAAACAAAAGAGTACACAAAAACCAAGGTTACTAGATGTAGTGCAAGAAATGAAAGGGTTGGCTATGGTGAAAACATTAAAGGATATATCTCCTCTAAAAGTTACAACCATGAAAATGCATTCAACTATGTTCACTCAAGTTGCAGTTAAGGAGGTGGAAGCTAGACTGATGAAAAATGTTCAAAAAAAATTAAATGATGAGTCAATAAATTGTTCATGGAAAATATGTAGAAGAAGGAACAATAGATTAATAGAGACTGATTAGAAGAATAGGTTTTAGAGAGCCAGTAGCATCTGATTGCTACAAATTTCACCTGACACAGAAATTGATTAGATGAAACGTATATGAACCCATATTGGATCCCCTTTAAGAACCGACTTCCACACATCGCCACATTGGTAACCTTGTGTAGAATATTACAAAGGAGTACTGAGGCTCTTGCAGCATTAAAACCTATATAGAAGATGGCCAAAATAGTTATAGATGAATTCCAATATATACAAGAAGTGGACCAAAAGATCAAAACAAGAATAGATTCATTTCATACTCTAAAGCAGTGGTTTGTGTCAAAAAATATTGAAATATGGTGACCAATTGAAGGACCTCAATGAATGGAAGAGTGAATTTGGCCAGATCGTTCCACATTGCATCACTCACATACAAAAGGATGGTGAGTTAAGTCTTGACAGGTTAGACTTAATCATGGATGGAGTAATATCCTTGGATGCTAGATATTCTAAGTTTATCATGGATGGTAGGGCGTTACTAGAAAGTTGATGGAAGATTCACCTTGCAAATATATTGAAAATTCAAGAATACAAATGGCCACATGATTATACAGTGTACGAGTGGGAGCAGAAGTATTTGGGTCCTCCTGAATAGTAGGCCTTGGGGTTGTCATAGTGGAAGAACCGGACATTTAGATACAATAACATGGAGAAAGAAGCTTGAATAGATCTCTAGTGATCATGGGTGCCTTATGAAGATTAACGGACTATGGTGTCATGAGTGTTGTGGACTTCATTAGTTTTCTACTTTCTATGTTTTATGTTTTAAGAAAAAATAATGTTTAGTTTAGTTTATATGAAGAGGCATGAATTTTGAAAAGATGCCATATTTTGTAACGGTCTGAAGCTTGTTGCTTCTCTTATAAAAGAGAAACCAAGACCAAATTTTGATATCATCATCATATGCATTTATAGAAACATATATGAGGAGATCTCTATGTTATATTGTAATATCTATCCTACAATCAATGGACAAGAAGATTTAATTTGGTGCTCGAATTATGGTCTCAAATATTTATTGATAATACTGTGTATGATTAGATTTTTTATGTATTTTAGGTTGGAATATAGGGGTATATTATGAATTGTTATCAATTATTTGTTCATAATCATCTGCATTGTTGATTACATTGCATTGCACATCTTTCAAACTCAAAGCATTACTTCACATTGCATAACTAATAACTAGATGTTGATAGATGACAAAATTTCAATTACAATATAGTTTTTATAAAGCATTTTTGCAATTACTTCACATTTCATAATTAATAACTAGGAGCAGCTGCCAATTGCATTTACTTGTCATGGAATTCCATTAGACCACATTTCTTTGAGGCATTTTTTCAAACAATTCATTGTCTTGTCTATGCTACCACATTTTTCATACATATTTTCTACCAAAGCATTTTATCAAATAGTTCGCTGCCTTGTTGCTATGGCTAGAAGCCTAAAACAAGTGCTTTCGAACAAGCTATGGATGCTTGGAAAAAATCTATCAAAGCATAATAGTAAGCAATAGAATAGACAAGGCAGTGAACTGGTTGAAAAAATGCCTCAAAGAAATGTGGTTTGTAGTGTCCCTCCAGTTGCGACACTATGTTTTAGTTTGATTCAGTTTGATAAATAGATGCTTTAGTTGATTATGACTCTATGTTGTTCATTTTTAGATATGACTCTGATATTATGTTGTTTTTATACTCTGTGGATGATACATTTGACATCTTGATTATCTGGTTTTGTTTGTGTGATGATATTGAGATTGACACGTATGTGATATGGTTTATTTTGCTTATAAGTTTTTATGTGGTTATCATGATGAAATGATTGTTTATGATATATGATGTTTGTCAGTTCTGGTGAAGAAGACAGTGTAGCACTACTCACTCATGAGTATCCTGCTATGTTGCGACTCTTCTTCATGGTGTGTTTGTTGATATGTGTTTATATGTTTAACAATGATGTTTTATGTAGATACATGTACTGGGTATCGGCTCCACCTGCTTGACAAGTCTCAGCGTACCCTAATCCAATGAAACTATGTTGATCCGGAGGTAGTGTCAAGTCCTTATTAAACCATCGTTCTTCATTGAATGAGTATCTTTTGTCACCTATTATTGTTGTCTAGTCCATTTTTGTTGTGTTGTACTTGTCTGTATTGTTTTGTTTGGGAATTCATTATTCTAGTTAAATGTTTATTTGTTAATATATTTATTTGATTAAATGCTTATGTTTATGTTTATGGTTTAATTTATTAATTTAAATTAAAAAAGTCATTTAATTAAAAGAGGATGTTAATTTTGTGAAAAGGTGTTTAATTTAATGTAATTGTTGAATTACTTGTGCAAATAAGTTTTATGTGGAAATAGATATTTTAAGAGAAGATGTTTTCAACATGTTATGAATTTTGGATTTGGAGTTGAAAATGTGATCTGGAGTTAAATGGTTAAGTTAGAACTAATTGATCAATTTTGAATGCATGATTGACAATCAATTAAACTTTATGAATTTGAGTTAATTAAATGCATTAAAAAGCTTTTGTTTGTGCAATTTTTTTCACAGCAATGTTTTTGGAAGAATTTTCACGGTAGTAGCTTTTAGGAAACTTTTGCACGACAGTTGTTCTGGAAAAAGCTTTCATCTCAAATTTTGATTGCAAGCATATCGTTGGGCTGGTTTGTTTTGGATTTCTTCGTCAAATAGCCAGTGTTTTGAGCAGGATTAACAGAGGCTCCAGAATTTAATTCAGCTTGGCTATCAAGCTTAACCAGGTTTTCTTGTAAATATTTTATTAGAAGTTTCTAAAAGTTTTGTATGAAAATTTCGGTTGCACTGGAATATATCTATTCTTGCTTGTGGAAAAGATTGCCAGCCAAACTTGCACATATAATAGAGAAACAAATCTATTAGAAAAAAAAAATTGTCAAACATAGTTGTAGAAGAACTAATCTTACAATCAAAAATGCACTCTTTTGAAAGTATGTATGTAATCTCAATTGATAGATCTCGTAATTCTCTTACTGCAGTTTGTATTCGCATGTCTCAAGTTGTATTTTCTCTCTTTGTATGAAATTACTCTTTGGAAAATGAATACATTTGGTTTTAAATCAGGTTGGGATCTACATGTAATAGTGTCGCCGGTGGAACTAACCTTAATATATTTGTTAGAACTTGTCTGCAGCCCTCTCTTTCCTCTACATTATGGTAGTCTAAATTTATGATTTCCATGGATTGGTAAAAACACATATCGTTCCTTTCTATCAAGCCGATCCCAATTATATTTTTTTCTATTTAGAATGAATATTATGAAGATAGAGAAATACGTGATGAAAGTGTGCAAACCCAGATTGATTCCCAGGTCGGTGTATCAAAAGAATACTTTGATTTTCTTCAGGAAGTTGAAATACTCCATATGTAATTACTTTAAGCATTCTATAATATTAATTTTTAAACTTCAATCCATTCTTAGTTCTATCGCTTTTAAATCTGCAATTATCCCTAGAAAACATAAAATATAAATCTGTTGTAGCCATCCAAATTACATCTCCTTGAATTCATGCATATTCCTTGATCTTTATTATTTATAAGTTAGTCATTACGGCTGTTGGACTAAAGAAATTGTTTATCTTTTGTATATGATAGTAACCCTGTAGAGAGTGACTTAAAAGATCTAGCCTATCATTCGTAATTGTAACTTAAGAGATTTCTTTTTTTCTCTTATCTTTCATTCAAGATATACGTGCGGCTGGATTTATTTTGGACGCCTCTTTCCTATACCACCACTGTGTATTTTCCAGTGTCCCTAGGCGCACTTAACTTTGGTTTGGACATTGTTTTTATTAGTATCTAGAATCAATTTTTATTTGTGTTTTTAAATTAGAATTAAAACAATGTTTTATTCACCATGCATATCAAATATTATTTCTTTAGAACCTAACCGTTATTGAGTCAGCGTAGAAATACATTAGGTGGAGGTAATAAGTATGCAATGGAATTAATAATTTTATCTATAGTTATCTTTAATTATAGTATATATTCCTTCCATTATGCTTAGTTGATGTCTTTTTCTATCAACCTCATGCAAATTCCGCGCTTATCCACTCGCAGATTTCTTACTCTTTGCTTAGTAAATTCTACTTATTGTTGCCGATAATTCACTTGGTTAATTATTTTTGATTGTCAAATCATAGGCTACACAAGGACGTATGATTCTTCCTTATAAACATTAGTCATGGGCGTTACTATTCTTCTTTGTGCAAACATTGAAATATGAAACTTTTATTTTATTCTAAGTCTTTCTTCTTAGTTGTGAATTATCTGTTTCCACTTATGGAAATAAGGGATTGATAGTATATCAAATGAATCTCCTTAGGTCGATGCCCTATCCTGTCTTAAGGGAACGCCATCTGAAGTGAAGCAATCTACAGTTAACTTGAAGAATAGGCAATTGTCTTAATACTTACTAAAAGATTTTCATGACATTTAGTATCGCCTAATTTATGTGTTATAACTCATAGTTATGTGACAGTTGCATATCTTGTTCGATATATATATAAATATATATTTGATGCCTGATACTAAATAGAAGTCTCACTTGTTGTGAACTACGTTATCCTTTTATCAAATACCGCCAAATCAATCACTAGGTGGTTTCGCTGAGTTACTTTCAACTATATTAAAAACTGTTGTTTATGATTTAAGATCTCTTTAGGAAAAATAAACATTTATTGGAATGTAAATGCTACATGGAATTTGAATGTTTTTATTTATATTATGTCTTACTTTATTCATAAAAGTGGCCAAGTTGTCCCTTTTAATGAATATTTAATATTTAAGGTTTTGCTTAAATGAATATTGCATTTAAATTGTAAATTGAGGAAAATGTTTGGAATTGTTTGTTTATTTTATGTAAGACATGGTATTCTTTTGATATCATTATTTACAAAATTATCCTTGCTTGTTGCATAGCATACCTATGTGGTACTTTGGGTATGAAGCCATGCATGGTGTATTTGTTACCTTTGAGGTATTATGATGTGACCATTTGAGAATTTGCTTTTCGTGCTTAATGGCTTTTCTTTGTATCTAATTTTGAGTTATGTGTACCTTTTCTTCCAGAGGCTAGAGTGTAAATTTTTTTAAAGAAAAAGAGCTTTTAATATTTGTTTATTGATGTTTTAAATACCTTAGTCTATTTTGGGACTTTTCCATGAAAGAGTTATTTGTCACCTTTGAGGTGTTTGAATTGTTCAATGATTGGGACAAGAGTGAGATATGTTCTATTATGGTTTTGTATCTTATGCATGTTGGCAGTCCTTGGTATTTTGATGTTACGTCATGTTTATAGTAAGAGTGGCTTGCGATAGGGGCCGGAACCCTAAGTGGTTTCCAAAGTAACCTATCGTGGGTTTTTGTAATCCGGTGAAAATCTAACTAATGTATTAGGGGTGGGGTAGTATTTAACATTAATTCAGATAATATGTATGCCTCACCTAGTGCCTTAATTCTCGTTTATATTAAGGGTAGGTTGAGAAGGCCTAGAATGTCTTAGTCATCTACCTTGTCTTCCTGAAAGGTAATTCGACTCCACGTGAGTTTGTCTAGGGGCTGGGAATCAGTAGAGACTGCTAGGGTAACTCTAGATGAGGGCTGGTAGTCTAGGAAGATTCACCAGGGTAACCTAGAACAACTATGTGATGGCACTCTGTCCTGAAGCATGTTTGTGGTCTCTTATGTAGAGTCACCTTTGTTACTGTTGTAGCCTCTGGGAGTTTACTTGTGATCTTTTAATTTTAGATTTTGTCATGTCGTTATGTGTAGTCATCCATGTAATGTAATGTAATGTAATGTAATGTAATGTATGTTCTTTGTTTTTTGTATGATTGTCTTCTAGACCTATCATTATCTCCTAGCACAGAGGGAGTCGACCTTCGGGTTTCACGCGATAGGGAGGAAACCATACTATTACCTTCATTTGATACTCTTATAGATGATACTATACTTGTAGCAGGTTTCAGTAAATTCATTGTTTGTGACAGTGGATGTTGAACGTGTTCGAAGACATGAATGTTTAAAATGATGAGATCATTATCCTCTTTGTATATTTACCTCATGTGTATGAGTGTACTCATTGTATCATCATTATGATGTATTGAGATTTATTAAAATCTCACTTGACGTAATCTGGATATAAATTTAACCTGATTGTATAAAAGTTTTAAGCATTGGATCATTCATGAATTTAATTTGTACTTGTGTTTTATGTTATGATGTGATTTTCTTACTTGTAATGTTTAAGTAACGTCATCTTGGAATCCTTAAAACAAATGTGTAATCGGGTGACTTTTAAAAAAAAAATCAGTTAATTTGCTACTTTATGCTTTGTTTTAATGGAATCCTTGGCGAGGCGTTACATGGTCTCGCGGTGATGGAATGCCATGACAATCCATAACAATTCACTTGTTATGGCATTCCAACACCATGATACCACATTTCTTTGAGGCATTTTTTCTAAAGTTCATTGCCTTGTCTATGCTACCACATTTTTCATACATGTCGACAAAAGCATTTTATCATACAATTCATTGCCTTGCTACTATGGCTAAAATCCTAAAACAGGTGATTTCAAACAAGCTATACTCTCATGTTTTTTTTGGCAAGAAAATTAGCATGATTTTATTTGCATTTTTTTGTAGTTTTTAAACACATTTTTTTGGAAATTTTTCTGTTTGAAATGGGGAAAAATATTTGTGGTCAGTTTTGTGGATTTTTTAATTGTAGGATACTCATAGTTAGTGAAAAATGTGGTGTTTATGAAGGAATGGAAAATATGCATAGAGCCTTTGAATTATACATGTACTGTGTAATGGCATTGAATAATTTAGCAAACCATCTTTTCTTCACAGGGTAGCATTTTCTTATGGAACAGTTGACTGAGACAACTCTTGTTTCAACTAACCACCCTCTCATGAAATCTCATTCATATTATAATCTTGCACGATCTTATCATAGTAAAGGTGATTATGACACCATTGGATGCTACTACATGGCATTAGTCAAGGAAATCCAAAGGCCATAGGATTTTGTGGATAGGTTCAATTGAAGCTAGGAGATCTCAAGAGTTCTCTCTAAAATTTTGAAAAGGTTCTAAAGGTCCACCTTGAGAACTATGAGAGCTTAAAAGTTGTAGGCCATATATATGCTCAACAAGGGTAGGAGAGAAGGCTTTGGAAATTTTAAGAAAGGAAACTCGCTTAGATCCACGTGATGCCCTTGCATTTATCAAGATGGGTGAGTTATTAATATTGATAGACCCTAGTGCAGCCTTAGATTCTCTTAAGACAACAAAGTCTCTTCTAAAGAAGAGCAAAGAAGAACTACCCATTGAATTGTTAAACAGCATTGGGGTTCTTCATTTTGAGCATGATGAACTAGAGTTGGCTCAAAAAGCTTTTATGGAGGCATTAGGAAATGGAATTTGGGTTGAATTCATAAATAAAAGCCCTAATGCCAATTCTGCAAAAAAAATTGTGAGCTTTAAGGATATGGAATTCTTCCATCGACTAGAAGAAGGTGTTGTTTCACTTGAGTTACCATGGGATAAAGTCACAACACCATTTAATATTGCTAGGTTGTTTGAACATCTACATGATACTAAAAAAGAAAATCTTTTATATAGGCTAAAATTGTTCAAGTTTCCTAAATATGTGGATGCATATCTATGCCTTGCAGCCATAGCTCAGGCTCGAAATGAGATCCAAATAATCCTAGAATTGATTAGGGATGCACTTAAGGTGGATAAAAAACCATAAAATTCTTTATGTATTCTTGGCAACATGGAACTGAAAAGAGATGAATGGCTTAAAGCAAAAGAAACAATTAAAGTAGCATGCCAACTTGTCTTGGTTAATGAAGAAAAATGAAAAGTTGATGAAGAATGAAGGATTTAGATGGAAAGGAGAAAGAAAGAAGAACAACTTCAGTGGGTAATGCAACAAGAGGAGCAATTTGAACGTGTGAAGGAATTATAAAAGAGTAAGCGTAAGGACAGGGATGATGACAATGATGAGGCTAGTCAATCTGAGAAGAAAACAAAAGAAGAAAAGAAGAAAAAGAAGAAGGATAAGGACCAAAAGGATTATGATTCTTATATGGAGGAACCTAATGTTTCCATGGAAGATGAGGAAAATTATATGAGTGATAAAGTCACAAGACGATGCAGAAAAATGTCGAAGATCTTCTCTTGTTGCAGGTCTAGAAAACTATGATGGTGAGACAAATTCTCTTGTTTCAACAAAATCATGAGAAGGATACATGCATACTTTGATTCTAAATATGATGAATTATTGCAAAAAGAGAGTCCTAGAGAAGATGATCCATATGATGATGATGTCTAGGCTTCCTGAGATTTAACCAAACCTAGCTCCCATTTTCCAAAAGAAAAATCCCCAAGGCCCATGGGAAATGAACGATGAAATCATTTGAGTTTCAACTTGGTTTCATTTTTAAAAGGGGACATTACATTGGACAAGATTTTTATGTAAGAGAGGGTACCACAACATTGGCCCCAGGTCATGAAGGGCCAAGAGTGGAAGGTTCCCTAACTTAATTCAGCAACTTAGAAGACTATGATGATGGCGAGACAAATTCTCTAGTTTCAACAAAATCATGAAGGATACATGCATACTTTGATTCTAAAGATGATGAACTATTGCAAAAAGAGAGTCCTAGAGAAGATGATCCATATGATGATGATGTCTAGGCTTCCTAAGATTTAACCAAACCTAGCTCCCATTTTCCAAAAGAAAAATCCCCAAGGCCCATGGGAAATGAACGATGATTATTTGAGTTTCAACTTGGTTTCATTTTTAAAAGGGGACATTACATTGTACAAGATTTTTTTATGTAAGAGAGGGGTACCAACAACATTCAAGGCCCCAGGTCATGAAGGGCCAAGAGCAGAAGGCTTCCCTAACTTAATTCAGCTTAACGAGGTTTTAGGAAATGCAGGACAAGAATGATGAGGACTATAAAGTCCTTCAATCACCCTACAAACCAGAAATACAAGATGGGGCTAGGCGAGCCGGCTTTTGGGTTCAACACTACGCCTCAGGAAGCTCTTTGTCTGAGGATAGAAGCATGGTCATGGGACAACAGTGCGGTGCACTGGCGTCTCTCAAGTGTGTTGGCATGCGTACCACCAAACAACTAAAGAGACAAGGTCAAACTTCAAAAAACAAGCTAATGGCCCAGCTAACTACTACTAAAGGGCCAAAATAACACTATAAAGTAAACAAAATAAGCTCTAATGTGATCAAGTAAAAATGCGAGAGTTAGGGTGGCAAGAATGATTTGACAAAGGAATTCATTCGCTGGCTAGCTCCCAAAAGCACGTTCACCTACACACAAAGAAGAGGAAAATTGTTGGGTGGATGTATAGGGGCTTTCCTTAGTCAGACCCCCGTTTAGGTGTTTCCACCTCCACAAACAACCAAGAAAGCAAGTATGATAAATAAAGTAATGTAATGAAGAACACTAAAACACTACAAAATAGTAAATGTGCTTACTCAACCAAGTAATAAAGGAGAGGAATGGGAAGCTTACCACCTCCACCAAGAGCACTCAAGGCTAATGGGGGAGAAAATGAGAGTACTCGATCCTCTACTACAATGGTCTTGTCCCACACTTTCTCTACTAAAGTGGTGGAGTGAAGTAGTTGCTGCTATGGAGTGTAAAAGTGCTACTAGAGTGCTTGGGAATGCAAGAAGTGAGTGCAAGAGTTTGAATAAGTTGAACTGAAAGCTTGGAAGATCTAAAATGCATGTAGGAGGGAATTTGAAGGAGAGATGAAGAAAAAGATCATATTCAAGTCAGTCAGTTGAACAGGGCGTCACAAGTCAACTGCCAATGAGAAGTGTAACACCTTTGCAAGTTCAACCATAGGAATCTTCCAGGGACATAAGTGCGTCGTGTGAACGTTTGTGTGTCGTGTGCACGTCTTCGACAGAAATTCCCCCACTGACGCTAAAAACAGGTGCCAAGTGGAATGAAGACAGTGGGATTAGGTGTAATTAAGCCTCTGAACTTGGTTTTCTAAAGTGGAGAGGGACAAAAGGGGAATTTGCATAAGGGGTGGAAATTCACTCCTATACATTTTTCCCCCACTTTAGTGAGCACGAGTACTGATGAGTGCTTTGGAAAAGTAGATAGAAGAATGAATAAGGTTAGAAATGTATACTTGAACCGTTGAGGAAGTAGACCATGATCTGACGAACCTAAAGGTGTAGGGTAAGCGAAGGAATTCATAGCTTCTCAGAACTATGAAGTTGAAGAAAGAAATCATCTTACAGGCTCGAGGAACTACAAGGATGCAACCCTCAAAATATCTCACATGAAGGAATTAGCCCTGTGAAGTAAGCACCTTATAGGCCTGCAAACCTGCAAGGAAGGTGTCCCCCAAGAACTCTCACATGCAGGATACCTCAGAAGCGTCTCCCAAGATCTCTCACATGGAGGAAGCCAGGAAAGCTCCCTACAGACCTACAGACCTATAGGGAAGGAGTCTTTCAAGATCTCTAGCATGAAGGAGACCCAAGAAAGTACCCTACAAACCTGCAGACCCATAGGGAAGGTAAATCCCAAGATCTCTCACATGGAGGAAACCCAAGAAAGTGCCCTACAGGCCCGCAGACCTACAAGGGAGTCACCCCCAAGATCTCTCACATAGAGGAATCTCAAAGGAAGCACCCTACAGGATCTCAGTCCTATAAGGAGGTATCCCCCAAGATCTCTCGCATGGGGGAAACCTAGGAAAGCGAACTCTGCAGAGTCAAAAAGCGTTGTGTTTAACTTCAGTGGATGGGGCAGGCTACACCTAAGATTCACTGCTAGGCTCACCAAATGACTCAGAAGAGATGACGAACTCAAGGGAAGCTGAGAATGGTTCTATCACTAAGACAGAACAAGTCAGCATGGGACCACCTTGTGAAGAAGGTGGTCTCCTCTTACGTCCTTCACTACTAGAAGGACCACACTCCACCTTTTGCTTCGCCAAAGGAGATGAACTCCCCACAAACGAGGTTAGAGGTGCAAAGGAAGAGGAGGAAAGAACCGCAGTGGATACAACCGAGGTATTAGTCATATCCATAGGTTTTGGGAAAGGCTGGATATCTGGAATGGATATTAGCAAAGGCGGCTCCACTAAAGGAGCGATGAACACCTATACCCCCTTGGGCTTAAGCGCATTCGTACTCGCAACGGAGGCCGGGAGCAACACAGAACTAGACTAAATAGAAGCAGAAAGAAGGGGAGAGGAAGACACTATAGGAGGCCCTAAAGCGGGGGTAGTCATATCTTCCTCCTTCCTCTGTGAGGCGGCCTGCTTAGGAAAGAGAGCCTTTCACCAGTGCTTGCGCTCGTGCGTAAGGCATTTTCTATGACTCTCTGAGTTGGAGGCTGGAGGCTTCGAAGGAACAAAAAGCTCCTACTCAACCATGGGAATGTCCACTACAGTCATCTCCAATAGAGGAACTAATTCCTGAATGGGAGCAGGAGGAGCAGGTTGAGAAGCAGCGCGGGGAGTTAGTTCAAGAGCCTCGATAGCGAGCCTCTTCCCATTCACTACTTTGGGAGTGGGAATGGTAGGAGGCCACAGATCGAATTCCCTTCAAGAACCTTTCTTTCAGCCATATAAATAATACCACAATCTGGGGTATTCATTAGCAATGTCTCAAATCCTGAGCTTAGGCCTGCACCAAGGAGGTATCATTAGACTTAGCGGATAGTCATCGAGCCAACTCATCCAATACTCCTACCAAGAAAGGGGAGAGGACGAGGCAGTCTGAGGAAATCCAACCTTCTCTTTTCCTTTACGAGAAGGAGAGGGAGCCAGCATGGACTTCTCCTCTCCCCTCTGGGAAGGGGGAGCAGTCAATGCAAGCTTCTCCTTCTCCTCTCAAGAAGAAGAGGTGACAGAGTTTTGTATCACAGGAAGGATCAGTTTTAGTTGTCCCTTTCACCCAGTCTTATACTTTACATAATTCTTGTAAAGTAGGTTTGTTTTCAGAGAGAGTGGACTGACTGGGGCGGGCCAAAAGTGATCCAACGGATATCCACCACGAGACACCAAGGGCTAATATCCAGTGTCATGCACTACATGCACGGCACCTTCGTGGGAAAATTTTAAACATTTTTGAACAACAGAGGCAATTCCATTCATGGAAGCTATCCAGGGTATTCCTAGCTTTATCCTGAATAAATTTGACTCTAGAATAACATCAAAAATCATGTCAACAGCCCTAGGTCCAACAAGAACGGACAAAGTTATCAAGCCTTATGGTTTGAAACACATAACATCGTGCGTGCGGATGGTACATTTTTTTTCTTCATATTTTTCCCTCTGTAATGAATTTAATACTAATATTTCTTCCATGATGACATTCACACAACTCACGGGGTCCACCAAGACCCTCGTCATAATGTTACCATTGAGGCAAGTGGGAATGTAGAGAGGAGAGGACTTGTTGTTTAAGGGAAAATCTTCAGACATGAATGTTATGTCCGGCGAACCAAGTGCAAGTAGAGTAGTAGACATCATCGTGACCATGTTAACATAGGCCTTAGGTTGAGTAATAGAATCAGTGGGATCGATAATCATTTTAGTAGACTGTGACGAAAACGGGTCCATGTATATCTGCAATTCACTTTTAGCTTTCGCCACAGATTTTTTAGCATTTTGTTTACTTCCATCGAGAAAAATGGTACCATCCTTGATGTGGTCTTGTATCTCATGACGTAGCCACATACAACACTCAGTATCATGTCCATTAACTTGATGGTATTGATAATAAGTTCTCCCATCATACCAATTAGGGTAAGGCTCCTTAAGAGGCTTAGGACTCGGCAAGGTTATGATCTTATCCTTCAATAACTTTTGTAATATAGAAGAATAAGATTCTGATAACTTTGTGAACTTTTGGTTATGTCTAAGGCTATTGTCATCAGCAACAGCTGCTATATTTGTAACGGCCTTACCTTTCCCAGAGATTGATACGATGGATTTTCCCTCAGAACGGGAGCACAAGGAGGAACCCCCAAACTAAACAACCATTTGTTGGTACTCTCGTAGGGTTGCACACAAATGTGCAAAAGAAGGGTACTTCATAAGGGCAAACTTCTCTTGTCAAGGCATTTGTAAGTTCCCTATGAATACCTTTTGTCAATCAAAAAGTTGATATGAGATTTGTGAAAGGAGCACTTGATAGCGCGTTATGAAATCAGTGATTTTTTTTGTTATCTCCTTGTTTACATCAGATGAGATCCAAAAAAGTCATCTTCAGCTCGAAATTAGCTTGAAATTGTCTAAGGAATTGATTTACAAGTTGGTCAAACAAGAAAATAGAATTGTCAGGCAAGGAACAATACCATTCTAATGTTGTATCCTTGAGTGATCAGAGAACCAGTTCCGCCATTAATGCATCATGGTGGAAGAAATATGCAGCATTAAAGGTGACATATGTGTCCTCCGCGGAATCCCCTTTACTACCATATTTTCAAATTAGATCTTAATCTGCGTGAAGCTGGAGTGTTCATAATCACAACCCATACAATAGGGCTATGTAAGCTAAGATTGTGCTAGGCGTAGGCTTGGAGAGACTCACAACCGGCTTTGCATCTTACCCATATTCCGGGCGAAGGTGTTCGTGAATAGGGTCATTAGAAGATAGACGGCCAGAGGAACCTCCTCTAGAACCACTACCAAAGCCACCACCAGTGTGACCACTGTTGAAACCACCACCAGTGCCACCGCCACCAATAGGGCCTCCACCGAAGCCGCCACCGCTTGTGAAGCCACCTCCATGACCTCCACTGGAACCACTTCCACCAGTATCACCTCCGCTACCACATCCACCACCACTAACAAATCCTCCACCACTCATCTTGCCAAAACCTCAACCACTAGAGGTGACAAGAGGGGTGAAGCTGAAGCCCAAGGGGACCTTGTTTACTTTGATAGTTTCAAGTTTTTCAGAGACAAAGGAGATGCTAATAGAAGGGACCGCATTGACCATGTATATAGATGTGGGAGGCATCGATACTCCTAACTGTCCTTCATAATATTTAAAAGTGGCTCCTCGCATAACACCGGGAGTGTTCAAAGGAGCACATGCTTCTGTCAAACTAGTAAGACTAGCTAGGAGTTCCAATCTTGTTCAATCTTTTCCAATCATGTACTTTAGTTCACTAATGACTCGAGCAGCCCTATCCATCTTTGGGTTCCTTTCCAAGTGATTTTCTAAAGCACCCAACCCTTTGCTAAGGGTGGAGACATATTTCGAAGGGATTTGAACAACCTCATACTTGTCCACCGATGATGGTGTGGGGGATGGAGGAGGAGTGGGGTCTCATTAGAGAATCCTAATTTTCCCCTTGACAACTACTCCTACGCTCCCACACTAATGGTGGGACCAAAGAAAAGGCCTGTAGAGAAACCAGTAGTGACCTTCATCCTTTCCATAAGAAGGTGTCGTATACTTCTCCTAACAATATACTCAGAATTTGTGGACTGGATTGTGATGCTCATAAACCTTCACAACACTCAAGAATACAACAGTCGCAAGGTACATGGGAGAGGTCTCAACACCAATAGATGAACAGACGTTTCACATCAAGTTCACCAAAAATGTAAGAGGGGGACCAACCACATTCAAGGCCCCAGGTCACAGAGGGCCAAGAGCGGAAGGCTTCCCTAACTTACCTCAGCTTAACAGGGTGTTAGGAAATGTGGGATGAGAATGATGAGGACTATAAAGCCCTTCAATCACCCTACAGACCCAAAATACAAGATGGGGCTAGGCAAGCCAATTTTCGGGTTCAACACTATGCCTCAAGAAGCTCTTTGTCTAAAAATAGAAGCGCGGTCCCGGGACGATAGCGCGGCACGCTGGTGTCTCTCAAGTGTGTTGGCGTCCATACAGCTAGACAACTAAAGAGACAAGGTCGAACTTTAGAAAACAAGCTAACAGCCCAACTAACTACTACTAAAGGGCCAAAATAACACTATAAAGTAAACAAAATAAGCTCTAATTTGATAAAGTAAAAATGCGAGAGTTAGAGTGGCAAGAATGATCTCACAAAGGAATTTGTTCACCAGCTAGCTCCCAAAAGCACGTTTAGCTACACACAAAGAAGAGGAAAATTGTTGGGTGGTTGTATAGGGTCCTTCCTTAGTTAGACCCATGTTTAGGTGTTTCCACCTCCACAGACAGCCAAGAAAGCGAGTATGATAAAGAAATTAATGTAATGAAGAACACTAAAACACTACAAAACAGTAAATGTGCTTACTCAACCAAGTAATAGAGGAGATGAATGGGAAGCTTACCACCTCCACCAAGAGCACTCAAGGCTAATAGGGGAGAAAATGAGAATACGCAAGCCTCTGCTGCAATGGTGTTGTCCCACACTTGCTCTACTGAAGTGGAGTGAAGTAGTTGTTGCTATGGAGTGCAAAAGTGTTGATAAAGAGCTTGGGAATGCAAGAGTGTGAAGAAGCTGAACTAAAAGCTTGGAAGATATGAAATGCATGTAGAAGGAGGGAATTTGAAGGAGAGATGAAGAAAATGACCATATTCAGGTCGGTTGGCTGAAGAGGGTGTTACAAGTCAACTGCCAATGAGAAGTGTCACACCTCTGCAGGTTCAGTCGCAGGAATCTATCAGGGACGTAAGCACGCTGCGTGGACATCTACACGCCACGGGCATGTCTCCAATAGAAATTCCCCCATCGACTATCAAAACAGGCACCAAGTGGAATGAAGATAGCAAGCTTAGGTGTAATTAAGCTTCCAAACTTGGTTTTCTAAAGTGGAGAGGGAAAAAAGGGGAATTTGCATTAGGGGTGCAAATTCACTCCTATACAGTTTAACATCAGAATAATTTAATCCACTTATTTGGGACTATAAAATAAAAATAGATGAATTAA
>VDFB02334818.1:0-44619 GCA_007258455.2 Sequoia sempervirens | reverse complement strand
AAGACTGACAAAAGAGTTAAAAGTACTAAAATCGAACTCCCTGGGGAAGAGAACAAAGAAAACGCTTAAATCGAAAAGAAAAAGAAAAAGAGCTATTCTTAACTATCAACTAGGCTACCAAATGTCGGTTTACTGGTGAGTATAAATGCTCAGTTTTCTCCTGCCATGAAAACCATAAATGTCAATTAAGCAGATACAGCCACTATCCCAGCAATCATTAAGATTTTGTTTGGTATTATTCTTAGTTTGCCTTGTATCGGAGGAATTGGTTGTTCGATAGTGACCACAGTCTAGAGTTCCCTAGACCTTTATTGCCATTGATTAGGGATAGTTTTGTAAGATGAGGAACCTCCCCAGGCTCATTATACTCGAGTCTCTTCTATTCATAGCACTGTTATGGTTCACTGCTAGTTTTCAGCTGGTTGAAGGTGACAGCCAAGATGGATGGAACTATGCTCATGCAACTTTCTATGGGGGTGCAGATGCTTCAGGCACAATGGGTATACCTTATATTCTTTAACTAGTCTGTTTTGCCAACTTTCTTTGTGGGGAAACTTTTATACCAACCATTATGACAAAAATACTTTTTACCCAATTTCTTTTGCTCTTTTGGTTTTGTGTGGAGATAACTGGCTGATGCAGGAAAGTGGGTCATTAAGCTGAATGGCGAAGCTCTACTAAATGCATGGCCATCAGGGTATCTTGAAAAAACATAGCATTAGCATTTCTGCATGTGAAATGAACTAACCCTTATTGAAAGTGCAGTTTTCATCAGGGTTTCCTGAGAAGAATAGCTTTTGTATTTGTGCATGTGAAATGAAGAACCCTTGTTGAAAATGCAGCTGTTTAATTGTTGTCTTGTTTGGTGCTTTTGTTACAGCTGGTGCTTGTGGATATGGGAATTTGTATGCACAAGGATATGGTCTGACCACAGCTGCATTGAGTACTGCTCTGTTCAACAATGGAGAGGCTTGTGGTGCATGTTTTGAGCTAAGGTGTGTGGATGACCCACAATGGTGTCTTCCAGGGAGCCCTTCTGTGGTTGTCACAGCCACCAACTTCTGCCCTCCAAATTATGCCCTTCCTAATGATAATGGTGGGTGGTGTAATCCACCCAGACCACATTTTGACATGGCCCAACCTGCCTTTGAAATGATTGGCATTTGGAAGGCAGGGATTGTGCCTGTCAAATACAGAAGGTAAAACTAATTCTAAAGTTAAATTGGAGTTTCATATTGTTGTTTAGATGGGTTTAATAAATATAGGTTTATGAGTTCACTCTTGTGCAGAGTCCCATGTGTGAAGGAGGGAAGAGTCAGATTTACCATCAATGGCAACTATTACTTTTACCTGATCCTGATAACAAATGTGGGTGGAAATGGAGATGTTGTGGATGTGAAGGTAAAGGGGTCTAAAACTGATTGGTTTCCTTTAACAAGGAATTGGGGACAAAACTGGCAATGCACAACCAATCTCAAGGGACAGTCTCTGTCTTTTCAAGTTAAAACCAGCAATGGGCAGAGCATCACTTCTTATAATGTTGCTCCTTCTAATTGGGACTTTGGCCAGACCTTCGAAGGAAATCAGTTCTAAAGCCCATGCAATCCTATTAAGAAACCTGGAGAAAACCCTCATCAGTGTGAAAGCATGTTTGTTATAAATATATACATATGTACATGTGACTGCAGCAGAGGTGTGTCTAATGCAGCCACCCGCTCATATAGCCTTTCTGCTTATAAAAATACTGCGTTTGATGTACTGATCAAAAATATATGTTAATAGGAATATTATAAAAATTCAATCTATTCTAAAGTATTTTAGGGCCAACATAAACGTTATTAAATCATGTTCTATGTCCATAAGTGAGTGATAAAATAAGAAAAAGAAGTCAAACCATTCTAATTCTCTATCTCTCAAAGTACGTTTGAATTTATGTATCAATAAGGTATCATTATCAAAGCAATTATAATTAGCAAGAAATAATGACTTGACATGTAATAAATAATTTCTAAAATCATCAAAGTTCTCTTGTAATTTATCATTATACAATATAGTACAAGACGAAGAATGATCTAAAATATTTTATTCACACAATGTATTTTCATGGCAATCCATATAAGTGAAAGTGAAAATAATTAAAGGTAACATATCATTATGTATTTCCCTAGCACTAGTCATGAAGAAAGAATCCAAGTGGAGTTCATAAATAAGTGAGCTAATGATATATAAAAGAGAAGGACAAGCAATCACCAAAAGTACATGAAAGATGCAATATCACAAACATGGCTAAATAATACCTTTGTAGTGAATAAATATTCCTCTACATGATAAAAATATATAAGAATATCAAGTATGAGAAGATTTGATGATATAAAGTAAGTAAACACACAAAAATAAAGTGACTTGCTTGAATAAAAGTTAACGTTAATGGTGTATGAGATTGAATAAGGAATAATCAATCAATATGTTAATGGCGTATGCAATTTAGAAATTAGATTTTGAGAACCCTTAATAAGATCATAAATCCTAAGGCTAGAACCCCAAGTTGTGTAGGAAATGTTAGGTTGGCCAAAAATATAAGGAAAACAAAATAATCTTACATAAATCTTAGGATAAATCAATTAAATTAGCATCAATAAGACTTGAGTCCCCATGGATCTCACATTAGGCATTGCAACGCATGTGAAACATTTGTCAGCTAAACAATAGATCAAACATATCATACAATAGTACATGTATTCTTGTCCATATTTGACCCTTACCAACTCTATTGAATAGTAAGTAGTTTCCTACCATTAAGAAGTGATTTTGTACCTTTCTAAACAAGAACTTTGACAACAAAAAGTCATTTTATAGAAATTAAATAGTAGTTCAAGAATCCTCATAGAATATTCTACCAAATTCAATTTTTTTATAGAAAAATGTAGCTTTACATCTTGAAAGTGTAGTTTTCTATCCATATAGGTAATTTTGGAATCAAAGGAGCATATTTTGTCATCTAGTGGAATATTTTGTTGGTTGACATCTCACTGACATCATCACCCCCTCAACCCATAAACTAGGACCCCCCTCTTGTTGGAATTTTTTTTTTCTCACAAGATTTTTAGGGTCCACTCTCATGCATCCATGATTAGCATTCATTGTTTTTTGATTTGGGATAATGTACTAGTGGAGATGGTTCATTATTTTTGTGTCTAGTATTTTCATAAATTATCATTTCTCAAAAGTTTAGGAATTTATAAGGCTCCATTTAGGTTCATATAGACTCCTTTTCATGCACATTCTTGTAAAGTGCACAATTTTTACACAATTCATGGTGATAACCTTGTTTATTTCCATTATATTTAAAAAATTTAGTTTCAATATTGGGCCTCTTTGGCATTTATAATTCATTGAGATCAAGTCCACTATAGTACATTTGTAAAGTGGTGATTGTATACATAATAAGTGTAAAGTGTCATTGTCATTATTTTCTAGGCGATCTCTTTATTGAGTGGTTTTGAGGGATTGTACATTTTTCTTTTGTGTTTGGTCTAGATTGATTGGTCTATTGTTTGGCTAATTTGAAGAGCATATCATAGTTTTTAATGCTATTTCAATTCATCCTTCTATTATCACCTTGGATAGATATAACTATACTTCTTAGTGAGATGGAATCTCAAAGCTCTATAAATGAATTAGCCTCTTGCCCCATATCTGTGGAATTTTTTTTATTTAACCAAGTATTTTTAAGTGGAATAAAGTATGGGATGACAAGAATGGTCGTGTTTGAAGACTAGTTGGTTATTTTTTGACATTGAAATAGTTTTTGTAACCCCATACATTGAGTTCCCTTGTGATCTTTAGACCAAAACTTAGGAGATGCATGGCGATCCTAATGATCCTTCATTTTGATATGATATTATTATAGAATAACTTGCACTCCTTGATAATGATGAGAATCCACCATATAACTATGATACAATTAAGGATATTTTTTATTATAAAATTCTTGAACATCATGATGTATTGATACTTCACTTCATGCTCCCTCTCCTCTTATATTTAGACAAGATTATTATTTATCTTCATTAAATCCCATTTTATATTCAAAGGCTTCACATTATTTATCTTTGTGTGTCTATTTTGATGCCAAAAAATCTTCTATCCTCCAACACCTAAAACTTTGATAGTTGTTCATGCTTAGGCATTTAATGTGAGCACATAGTGGGATGATTAGTGTAGTTACTTGACATGTGCACTAAAATTCCACTATTATCCCTTACTTCTATCGAGTTTGTTTGATTCAACAAGAGCTTCCAATGATCAATTTAGTAGGGTCATCATTGTTTTCTAGATTTAGTTCATTGGGATGAGTACTTATTATATCTTGACTATCGATTTGTTGAGTCATATCTTATAAATTTAGAAGACACCATTGAGGAAATTTATATTATCTTTGAGGATAACTCTCATGGAGTTACATCCCTTGTTTGGATGTCATAAGGGTACATTCAATCCATCCTCTTCTTTCTATATCTCCACATGCTTCTATTGGGAAACATTATGTAATTTTTCATGAGTCTACCAATTTAACTCAATCATTATTCATGTTGATGTCTTATGTAGTATTCATATGCTCTCATTGGTTTATATATCTTACTTGGATTGAGAGAATATCTAAATCTATCCCTTTCATGGTACCTAAATCATCTTATCAACATTTGTTGCAATTCAACAATAGCTTGGGAAAGTTTTAGTAGCTTCTGGGGACAAAAACATCATCATATTTGCACCTATCCTGCATCAATTTACACATTATTTTATGTTTTAATATTCTTTATTTATTCTTGAGACCTCTTATTACTAGGTCCTCATTGGTTTATATCTCTTACTTGTATTGAGATCATATATATGTTTCCATACCTTTCATGGTACCTAACTTCTCTTATCACCATTTGTTGCAATTCAACAATAGCTTGGGAACGTTTAAATAGTTTTCAAGGAAAATAATGTATCATTATCATCTTTTCACATATTCTACATTAATTTCCTTATTATTTATTTTTGTCATATTAAATTTATTTATTCTACATCAATGTAACCAGTTGATAATGTACACTGCATCTGAAAGTGCATAGGAACAATCTAACTATATACGTTGATCACTCAAATGGTGAAACCAAAGACGCATTAGCACCAATAGTAGAACCCCCCCCCTGAGTGAAGCCACAATAGTGGTTTACAATTGAAGTGAGGAAGGAAAACTCACAGAAAACAAATGCATGGCAAAAAAAAATGATTTTAGGGGTTCGTACGAACCTATAATTTTGACTAAACCCATTAGGGGTTTGCTAGAACCTACGTTCGGGCGAACCCTCCTAATAATTTCCCGCCAAAAAATCCATCGAAACCCCTTATAGAAGGGGGGTTCGAATGAACCCTGGTTCGAGCGAACCCCCTTTATTCCTCATCCCCTCCTTGAGACACAAAAAAAACCTGAATTTTGGCACTTTGGAGCTCGGGTTGAGGATGAAAATGGAGGAATCTTCACAAACCCAACTTGAATCACGTAGTCCTTAGAACGAGCTATCCAACGAATATAATTTTAATATGTTTTGGTTTTATTATGTATTTGTTTTTTTAGTTTTATTAAACATAGGTTTTCATCAAAAATGAAGGTCTTTGTTCTGCACATGTGGAAAAATAGCAGATTATTAAAAAAAAAATTAAAAAATATGAGTGCACCAGATATTGAAGTCCTTGATCCAACAAAAAAAAAAAATTGAATTTTGATATATAAAAAAAGTTATGCTATACTGGTTGTGCTATGTCTAAATTGTAATTGGTTTGACTTTAAACTTGATTAAAGAAAAAATATTCAATAAAAACTATCTAACCAAGTGGAAGCACTAGATATCAAAGTTACAAATGTAAATTTGAAAGAATTATAATTTTATCTTTCATGGAAAAAAATTATGCTATAATGGTGTGTCACTTTTTAAAATGTTTTTTGAAAAAAACCAGTTTTCGTGGGAGATGGAAAAAGAAGTGCAATCTGATTCCAAAATTTTTGAAAAAAATATTTTTAGAATCTACAGACAAAATGTGACGAGACTCTAGTTTTCATCATCCCCAAATTCTTCATGGTTTAACCGCTATAGGTGCCCGAATGTGAAGATTTTGTTTAAAAAAATAATTTATGGGTCCAGTTTGGCCAAAAATTGTAAACCACTATTGTGGGATCACCCCCTATAGTGTTGAAAAAAGGAGAGCCAAGAAAGGTGCACTGAAATTGTGTCAAACCAAGGTGTATGTAGGAGAAAAAACCTACAAATAAAAGGGTGTGCAAACTAAGGCACACACACATGAGGCAAGAATCACTAGGATTCACTACTATCGTGGAAGAGAAACTCTGTTGACAAAGGTGTGATGGAAAACCAAAGGCAAAAATAAAACCCCCCATGGCACTTTATATCATAGTGTGATTACAAGAGATCTACAAACAATATATGCAATATTCCTCAACAAGAAAAATCTATAGAAGAACCTCAAGAATCTTCACGAAAAACAAGAGTCATCAAAGTTTGAGAGTTTGAGAGTAAATCTCCAGATAGACAATAGAATGAGGCTTGTGCTTTATAGGAGAAACCCTAAATGATAAAGGGATTAGATCATGACAAGTTTCAACATCTCATGCGATGAGACAAAATGATCTAATAATAGCTCACTTCAGTTAACATAGAAAAGAATTTAGTTAATTGAATAAAGAACTCCTAAGTTTAGCTTAAGTGCATGAGAATAAATTAGACTAATAATTAACTAAAGATTAATTATTAGCTAATGCATTATTACTCTAACACCCCCCATTAAGATGAACTTAGGGATTAGCTAAAAACCCTAAAAGGAGAATGCATGATGGGTCTCAACAAACAAGGCCTAGTAAGGTACCCATGTACAAACAAATGATCTCTAAAAACTGGAGAAAAAGGAGAAAATCATGGTGGGAGAAAAATCCTCTCCAAAAGAGAGAAAGGCGAATGGAGGACTGAAAAAACCTCCAAATCAAGGTGTGAAGGACTGAGAATCCTCCAACCAAAACAATGTCTCAAAAAAGAGGAACATGTAGAACATTGTTGAAACACAAAGCAACTATAGACAATTGTTGAACGATGACTGATATGGTGCCGAAATGAAGAACCTCCTCTAAAAAAATGATGATCAAGATCAAGATAACAAGAATCTTCAAGAGTGCCCAATGAAACTACTTGAATCAAATGGAAAACAAAAACACACATCTGGAAACCGAAGATACAAATGTCAAGATCCAAGGAGACCATAACACACATGAGTGCCCCCAATGACACTACCCGAATTAGATGGAAAACAAAGGAAAAAATTTGAAGTCAAAGATACAAATGGTACATGAATTTGCACGAGTGACCCTAATGAAACTACTCAACATGCAAGATGCAAGTAAAAAATACAGGTACTGGTAGTCTCTGATCAAATAAAAATGGAAGATCGCCTCTAGAAAAAAGAATGTAAGAATGTCCATATGGTAGATGCTTCAATTTAGTGAAATGCATGTAACCAGTCGTTGATGTTCGCTGCATCTGAAAGTACATAGGAACAAGAGCTCTATATGTCCAGATCACTCAAATGGCGAAACCAAAGAAGAATTAGCACCAACGGTAGAAATGCCCCCCATAATGCTAAAAAAGGAGAGCCAAGATAGGTACACTAAAATTGTGTGAAACCAAGGTGAATATAGGAGAAACAACTTGCAAATAAAAGGGAGTGCAAACTAAGGCACACACACATGAGGCAATAATCACTAGGATTCACTACTATCATGGAAGGGGAACTCACTTGACAAAGGTGTGATGGAAAACTAAAGGAAAACATCAAACCCCCATGGCACTTTATATCATAGTGCGATTACAAAAGGCGCAATAAGATGTGCAAAATCCCCAAAAAGTATACACCAGAATGGCACTTTATCTCAGTGTGTTTACAAAATATAATGTGCATGAAAAAGATGTCTACCATGCCCAAATAGGATAGAATACTAAAAATACATATAGAAAAGCCAAAAATGAGTCATCCCACGCAAACAATTTTTTTTTTCCAAGAGCTAAGATGTCCAAGTAATTCACTAGAGTGTGAAAACACAAGAAATTGAATAAAATGTACCTGGAGAGCAATCTAAAAAAGGTGCATGGATGGCTAAGAAGAGATCTGAAAGATAGTTCCAACACCATTGGAATAAAAAAAAATGTAAGGAAGCTAAGTAGCGAAACAACTTTATACACTAATCTTCAAAGGAGAATAATACAAAAAATTTACAAATCTTTAATAGTTACAAAAACTTAAACATAAATATCATGCATACCACAACACAATGATTTACATGGGGAAACCCTTTCAGGAGAAAAACCCCACACTCCAAAATCCACCCAATATATTATTCAGAAATCACAAAGATTACAATATACTTGCAGAGTAAGCTTCTCACAAGAGTATCACCACTCAGAGATCTAGAGTTAACACAATCACTATCAGACTCTTAGAATACATCACAATACACAACCGTAATACAACACCCTCATAAAATAGGGTTTCCTTCTAGGGAAATTCAAGCTAATAAAATATCGACCATCAAATATGAGATATAATGATGAACGGTCTAGATTTACCATAATAAAGTATTTTAAAAAAAATTCTTTCGGGGCTGCTACCCCCAAGCCCTCACTGAGGCGCGCTGCCCCTTGGACCCCCAATCAGGGGGTTGATCCCCCCGAACCCCTAGTGAAGGGGATCCCCCCACGCCCCCACCATCATTGTCAGATGAACAATACCTTATGTATCAACAATACCTTATGTAATTGCAAGGTTGAGACACATTTTCTCAACAAAAAATGGAGAAACTAGTCAAAAGTTATGAGCTTAGGATTAAAAACAACACCACTGACTTCAATAGGCTGTAGAATGCACCAACAACAAAAACAGGTAATGAGACACACACCATTAGAAAGTTGGTGGAACTAGATTTTTGACGATATCTCATTTGTCAAAATCTGACATCGTATGCCCAAGTTATGGCCACAAGAAAAAAAAACCTCGTTTAGTGCACAAGGAGGGTTCAAAGGTACCCCTACCCTAGGTCGCACTATTGGCATTAGCAGGACTATTCAAGGAATATTCCTTTTTATTGGAAAAAAATTCCGCCCCCTACAAAGTATGGCAAATGGAATATGCCATGAAAGGAGAATATTCCGAGCAAAAAATGCCACTGTTGGGTAAATAAATTTTGTTTCTGATAAAAATATTATTAAATGCCAAAAGAAAAATTGTGACTACAGAAAAAGTTGACACTGGCCGAGAAATTTTTAAAGTGGCCTAGATTTTTTTTAAAAGTGTTGTCAATTTTTTTTTGTCACTGGGTGGTTTGTAATTTCCACCATTGATTGACATTTAAGTTGTTGGTGGTTTGAATTTATGGGGCTTGTAGGGCTTGCCATAGTAGGTACCTTGCAGGTACCATAAATAACTCGCCCCCTCCCTTTTAATAAAAAATTGCACTTTATAAGTTTTTTCATTATTTTTTAAAAATTTCTAAAAGGTAAGAAATTTAAAAAACAACCAACCTATGTTTCAACTTTTTTATTTATTTTTCAATTTTTGTGCCTTGGGGGCCATATCGCTTCATAGAAGCCATACGACTCTTGGGGAAAATTTTTTTGCCTCAAAAGCTCCTGATGGGAAATATAAGAAAATTGTCAAAATTCATGGAATCAGCCTCCTGAATCTATCAGCAAGGTCCTTTTTGCGCCAGAATGCACCAAAATTGCAACTACCCTCCAGGTTCAGAAAAAAAAAGCAATTGCTTCAAACCCTCGCAAATCTGTTCTTAGGAGTCCAAATCAAGCTAAACAAAAGCCAAATCTAACTTTATTGATAGCTCTGAATCCAACAAAAGACTTTGTTTTGGTAGTAGATGCACCAAAATTTTCCCACCTCCAAAATTTGTAAAAAAAGCAAAGGGGATTCTAGATTTGAAGCCTGTAACCCTTGTTGAAGAAAAAAAATTATAAATCGAGAAGGGGTTTGATGAATCCACACTTTGATACCATGTTAGAATTGTGAAAAATTTGAGACACAAGATCAAATAACAAACAGTCACCTTCCACGCAAGAGATCTGCAAACAATATATGTAATATTCCTCAACAAGAAAAAGATATAGAAGAACCTCAAGAATCTTCAAGGAAAACAAGATTCCTCAAAGTTTGAGAGTTTGAGAGTAAATCTCCAGATAGCTAATACAATGAGGGTTGAGTGCTATATAGGAGAAACCCTAAATGATAAAGGTATTAGATCATGACAAGTGTCAACATATCATGTGATGAGATAAAAATGATCCTAATAATAACTCACTTTAGTTAACATAATTGAAAAGCATTTAGTTAACTGAATAAAGAACTCCAAGTCTAGCTTAAGTGCATGAGAATAAATTAGACTAATAATTAACTAAAGATTAATTATTAGCTAATGCATGATTACTCTAACACTTATTATATTGTGTCACCTTTCAACATTGCATGGTGATAAATGAGCAACATCTATATATTTATGTCTTATATTTTCTTTCCTAATATTCATTTTGGAAATAAAAATATCTTTTTCATTCACCTTTAGGATTTATTTATTCCTAAGTGGAGACATGTTTGGTGATCATGGATCATATTTAAAATTCAATGCCAAACATCCTCCATTGGTACAAGATACTACATATTGGCGGGTAACATTATTCTTCATATTCTTCTCTCTCCTAGGGGATTTTTCCTTATATGAGGTTTTCTACCTATATTTTGAAGGGATCATTTTGTGCATGGGTACACTTTTTTGGGATCCATAACACCTAATTAATCTATTATTATTGGTGTTGTTGGTGCATATTAATTTTCTTATATTTAGTTTCTTACATTTGTATTAGTGTGTAACCAAGATAAACTTAATTAGGTAGGTGTCATCTCCTTTGCACAATATTAAACATCTATTTAGGAGATAATATGCATTTAATAAAGGTGGTTATATTTTCACTTTGGTGTTGAATTGTATTACACATGTATACTATCTCATTTATCTCATATTGGCTAGATATTCACATCTCTTGGTGGCATAGTTTACAAATTCCCACCTCTGGATCTATTTTGAATAATTTGATATCAAGTTCTTCTATTGTACATCCATTTGATTATACTTGATTTCTCCTCTTAGATATTGGTACAAATAATATTGTAAGCATTGGATATGAAGATAGCCACTCAAGATCTAGAAGCCTAATAGAAAGCACAAGCCTAAGAGATATAGAAACAATATGACAAGAATAAATTGTATTCTGCCAATGATGTAAATAGAATGGAATGAGAAAAAGTACATAGGAGACCCCTTGGTTATATAGCCAAGGTGAGTACATAGAAGGGCATAATATTATGACAAGTGTCATAATCTTATGACATGAGACAAATGTGAAAAGCTATCACTCCACCTAAAGTGGAAAAGTGATAATGTGATAATCACCACAAATGGTGGATCACCCACAAAAGGTGGAGAGGTAATCACATGATATGTCCACAAAAGGTGGATGTGATAAAGTAATAACATGATAAGTCCACCAAAAGTGGAAATGCTCCAACTACCTCCTATGTGGTCCCTAAGTAAACTTAACTAAGGTGTAATCATGACCTAGGACAAGGTACAACACTTTTAATTACACCAACACCCCCCCTTAAGTGCAACTTAGGGATAATGGACACAAAAACAAACAATGTAAGATGGGTCCCAACAACTAGGCCATGTTAGGTACCCATGTACAAATGCAATGCAATCTCTCATAAAGCGAAGAAGAGGAGAAAACCACGTGGGAAAAAATTCCCCCCCAAAAGAGAGATAAAACAAAACAAAAACTTCACTCAAAAAGATGAGAAGGGAAAAACCTCAAGTGAGGAAAAAGCCCCCTCCAAAAGAGAGAATGAAGAAGGTCAAGTGACCTCCTTAGATGAAACATTCTGCACCCCCAAGAGAGCTCGTAAATGATGATATATACTCTCAGTGAAGGGTTTGGTGAAGATATCTGCAACCTGTTGTGTTGTAGGAAAATAATGCAAATCAATGACTTGTTCCTGTATCAGCTCCTGAATATAGTACATATGAATCTGAATGTGTTTGGTCTGTTGATGTTGAATTGAGTTCTTCAAGATCTGGATGGCACTCTAATTGTCACAATGAATGATTGTAGGACGTGGAATAATGAAGCTAAACTTAGTGAGAATATGCTAAAGTCAAATAGCCTCCGTAGCAACATTAACATCCCCTCGATACTTAGCCTTAGTCAAAGAAAGAGCAATAGCATGCTACTTATTAATCTGCCAACAAATGGGGCCAAAACCATGATGAAAGCTATAGCCAAAAGTGGACTTATGATCATCAAGATCGCCAGCCCAATCAAAATCTGTATATCCCACCAAGGAAAGTCCTATACCTGCTGTATAGTGAATCCCATGATGATGTGTACCCTGTATGTAATGCAGGATGCATTTGGTTTCTTTCCAATGAAGCTCACGTGGTTCTTGCATAAAGCGTGAAACCATTCCAATTACAAAGGAGATATCAAGGCATGTGTGAGTCAAGTAGATGAGACTCCCAACAAGCTAACGATGCAAAGTGGCATCAACAATTGGAGTAGAACACTTAGCCTCAAGCTTGAAACCTGAAAGAAAGGGAGTCAGAGCAGGCTTACAATTAGCCATGTGAAACTAAGCTAGAAGATCAAGAACATACTTGGGCTGAGAAAGAGAGATCCCAAAAGCTGACTGTGTGATCTCAATCCCAAGAAAATAGTGCAAAAGTCCCAAGTTAGTCATAGAAAATCTATCTTGCAAAATAGATTTGACACTGTTAATGATGGATGAGGTACTCCCGGTAATGATCAATTCATCAACATAGAGCACAAGTAGCAAATGAGAGTCATCTTGTTGCAAAATGTAGACATTCAAATCTAAATGAAACCTGGTGAATTATGCTGAGAGAAGAAAGGAATCCATCTTGGCATACCAAGCCCTAGGGGCCTGTTTGAGGCCAAAGATAGACTTCCTCAATCTGCAAACCAAAGAAGAATCATGTATGAATCCCTACGGCTGCTCCAGGTAAATATCCTCATGAAGATCCCCATAAAGGAATGCACTCTTCACATCCATCTGATGCACAACCCAACCATGAGCTACAACAATAACTAGTGTCAAGAAAATGGAGTTCATCTTAGCAACAGGTGCAAAGGTCTCTGTATAATCAACACCTGGAACTTGTGAGAAACCTTTTGCCACAAGCTGAGCCTTGTATTTATCCACACTTCCATTCACTGCATACTTGGTATGATAGATCCACTTACATCGAATCACCTTTCTCCCCTTAAGGAGTGGAACTAAATCCCATGTTTGGTTCCTCATCAAGGAACTATACTCTTCCTCCATTGCTAAATTCCACTCTGGAACTCTTGATGCTTCCTTGAAGGACTGTGGATCAAAAGCACTAGCAATAAAAGCATGTGGAGAATCTTGATGTTGTGACCTATTCCTTCGAGTATTTGAAGGATCTCCAATAAGAGAACCTACTGACTTAAGAGTCTGTCGAGCCCAATGAGGTCTAGTAGGAGATGAAGGATGAGGTTCCTCAACTACAAGTGGACCCTATGAAGGTGTGATCCTACAAGTCGGAGTTGAGGGAGAATCATCATCTGAGTCACTATCATCACTTTCCACTATGGAGGAAGGAAGAGGAGGATTAGAGGCCAAGCTAGGAGAACTTTCCTCAAAGTGAACACTCCTCTCAATGAATAGCTCATGTGTCTCTGGATCCAAAAGTCTATATGCCTTAACACCTTCAAGATATCCAACAAAGATGCAAGGCCTACTTTGAGGTTCTAATGCCTTGTGCTTCTCTGGAGGTATGCGTGCCCAAGCTGGACAACCAAAAACTCTAAAGTGTCTCACAACTGGTTTTCTACCACACCAAGCCTCAAAAGGAGTCATACGCTTCAAAGCCTTATGGGGAACCCAATTTTGGATGTGTGTGGAACAACTAATAGCTTCTACCCAAAATTGAGGGCCAAGAGAACGAGCATGAATCATGTAGCTAGCCATCTCCTTAAGGGTCCTATTCTTCCTTTCAACAACACCATTATGCTATGGAGTGTAGGAAACTGAATGTTGAAGAACAATCCCCTCAAGAGTACAAAATTCCTCAAGTCTATTTTTCACATATTCCCTTCCATTGTTAGTGCAGAGAATCTTGAATTGCTTCCCTGATTGCTTCTCAACATGAACCTTGGAGGCTAGAAATTTGTCAAACACTTCACTCTTGTGAATAAGAAAATAGACCCATGTGAAGCGAGATTAGTTATCACTGAAGGTGAGGACATAGCGGGCCTTGCTAAATGATGGCACTGGAAATGGACCTGCTACATCATTGTGAACTAATTGAAGAACTTCCAAAGATCTCCAAGACTTCCCTTTGTCAAACTTCTCTTTTGGATGCTTACCCAAGGAACAACCTGAACATACACCTTCAGAAAAGCTAATTTGAGGGAGTCCTGTAACCATTTCATTGGAGCTAAGCTACTGAAGATAGCTGTAATTGAGATGTCCAAATCACTCATGCCATAGCTTACTTTTTGAATTTGAATGAGTGAGCAAGAATATAGGAGACTTAGGCACAAAGTGGGAGAATGAATAAAGCCATGTGTTGTGATTAGCTTGTCCCACTACAACCAAGGCATCATCCTTAAGTTCTTTGACCATAATTGAATCTGGTAGAAACTCAACTTTCTTGCCATCTCTAAAGTGAGTGATTTGGTAGATTGAAAGAAGATTGGCACTCAAGTTAGGAACATAGAGAAAATTCTCAAATGTTCCACCATCCAAGTCAACTAAACCTTTTCCTTCAACTTCCACTTGAGTATCATCACCTATGAAGATATGAGGTACCTTAGATGGCTCCAAAGAAGAAAACTACTCCCTTGTAGAACCCATGTGATGAGTGGCGCCTGAGTCAAGTATCCATTGTTGTGAAGAACCTGTAGTAGCCAAAAATGCTTGCCCTTTTCCTTTAGATTGTGAGGAAGTGGAAAGAGTTAAATCCTTCTTCTTGTAGGTGGATGGAAAATTGAGGTTGTTCTTCTTGATGATGTTTTTCAACTCATCAATTTGCTTAGTGTGGCAATGATGCTCATCATGACCAACTCTCTTGCAATATGAACAAGTTGGTGTCTCCTTCTTGCCTGAATTTCCCTTCTTGGGAGAAGATGAAGAATTCCCTTTTTGTGGAGAAGATGATTGCACTTTATCTTGTTGTGTCTTTGGCTTAGATTGCTTCTGCTTCTTGTTGGAACCCTTTCCTTGATTCCCTTGATTCCCTTGATTAGCCACCAAATCTTTGGACTTTGAAGACTTGAGAACCCCCATGCTTATCAACTTTGCTTGCTCTAGCATCAACATTTCTATAAATGCATCAAATGATGGCATAGTAAAAGAACCACCCACTATCAAGTGATGGGTTTGGAAGCTAGAAACAAATGTTGCATATTCTGATGGAAGCTTTCCCAACAAATTGTAGACCAATTGTGCATCCTTCTTGTCAATGCCACAATCCTTAAGTTGTGCTCTTAGCTCATTTTCCTTAGTGACATAGTCTTGGATTGTATCAAAATTCTTGGGATCTAACATTGTGAGATCATTTCCAAGCTAATAACCTCTAATCTCATCAACTTGGCCATACAATTGACCAAAATTTTCTCAAGCCTCTTTGATTGTTTTACACTTTTCAATTTGAAAGATGAGATCTTTTGATACATATTTCCTCAAATTTCCAAAAGCAATAGTATTTGTAGTGAGCCAATCCATATGAGCAATAGGATCAACTTTAGGATCATATGGTGCAACAACAATTCTATCAATATAATGAGTTAATCCTTTTTCCATTAACTTACTCCAAGCATCAATTTTCCAAGAAGTGTAGTTATGTGGAGTTAACAAAGGAAAATTAGGAGAACCCATAGCAGCAAAATGAAAGAGAACAAGATAAAGAGAGAGGCACAATCACACAAGACACCCCCTCCCAAATTCACTCAATCAAAGAACCCCCCAGAAAAGATGATTTGGCACTTTATACTTAGTGCGTGTACAATGTCCACTTGCAAGCCAAGCAAAGTGGACTTCTGATTTTCAATGTTTTACAACTACCTTTAGTAGGCTACAACAAACTCAAATGACTGATACAAAAGACCAAACTGAGATCTTAGCTTTACAAATGCCAAAATGGGCCAAAATAGACCATATGCTGAAAGTACAATTTCTGATCATAATCATTACAAACTTATAGCACCACTGTGAAGTTCAGAAAAAATTATGCACTTTAAAAAAAATAGCACTTGAAAAGGAGTTTGTATGAGCTTGAACGGAGCCCCAGAAGTTGCAAAAATGGTGACAACTCAGCAACACTTGTGAAAAATTGAATTTTCTAAAAAATCTAAGCATCAAAACCAGAAACCAATTGTACCAACACGTAGAGCATGAAAAATTAGCCCAAATAAAAAAAAATGCTCAGAAAAAGGACTCAAAATAAGCAAGATATGATCATTCAAAGTTGAACTGTAAATTTGAAAACTCAATCCGTGAGGGGTGAATTTTTTTTCAAATAACCACCGACGTCAGCAACCTGCCAGGTTAAAATTGACGGTCATTTGGCCATCATGAATTGCTCTGTGCTAAAATTGATGGTCTTGTCGCAGTCATCATCCGAATTTTGACAGAATATTCTTTGCAGCTGGAATATTCTCTCTGACAGAATCTTCCATGGAATATTTTAAAGGTATGTCGGGATGAAGATTTTCCACTGGTTTTTGAAAAGTCGTCGTTTTCTTTGTGTCCACCAGGAATTATTAAGTTCGTCGGTTTAAAATGTCGGCGAATCGGGAGGTGGGTATCGCGGGGGCCACAATCGACAGGCCACGTGGCTCCTTGTGGGCCCACGGGTGCAATGCAGTACCTACGTAGGTAGGTACTATTTGTGGTACCCTGCCTGCATAGGTTACTAAAATTTCTTTTTGATTTTTTATTAAAACTTTTGCAAATAAAAAAAATTGTGAAATATATTTTTTTGATATTTTTGACAAATATTTTAATCGCAAAAAAATAAAAATATTTTTTTTTGAAAAATCAAAATCGTACCATCGTCATAATGGCTAGGCTGTACGGCTTGACCAACAAATTTTTTTGCCTCGACAGAAAACTTTGTCCAAATTCGACGATTTTGCAGTCGATTTAGGGGTTTTTGGCCCTTCTAAGCACAATGGCGATGTCCTTTTTGGCTGAAAATGCTCCAAAATGGTAGCTAGCTCTTGGATCTAGCAACCACCTCCAATCTTCAAACCCTTTTAGATTTGGCCTCCAATGTCCAACTGGGATGAAACAAAAGGAAAATTTGACTATCTCAGACACTCCAGACGCAATGGTGAGCTCAGATATGATGCAACAAGCTCCCAAAATGCACCTGCAATACAAGGCCAAAAATGGAACCCCCCAGAATCTGGTATTTCTATCAAGAAAATACAAGATTGCACTCAATATCTCCCTAAAATGATAATCCAAAGGCACTCCAATAGCTCTGATACCATGTAAGAATTGGCTATGAAGATAGCCACCCAAGATCTAGAGGCCTAATAGAAAGCACAAGCATAAGAGAGATAGAAACAATATGACAAGAATAAACTGTATTCTGCCAATGATGCAAATAGAATGGAATGAGCAAAAGTACATAGGAGACCCCTTGGTTATATAGCCAAGGTGAGTACATAGAAGATGACATGAGACAATTGTGAAAAGCTATCACTACACCTAAAGTGGAAAAGTGATAATGTGATAATCACCACAAATGGTGGATCACCTACAAAAGGTGGAGAGGTAATCACATGATATGTCCATGAAAGGTGGATGTGATAAAGTAATAACATGATAAGTCCACCAAAAGTGGAAATGCTCCAACTACCTCCTATGTGGTCCCTAAGTAAACTTAACTACTTGGTGTAATCATGACCTAGGACAAGGTACAACACTTTTAATTACACCAACAAATATAAATATTTAACATTTCATGGTATTGAATAATCTATTAGGGACTAACTATAATATTATATTTAATAATAGTATTTGATTGTCTTTGTGCTCCTTAGGTTGCTTTTGTTTAGGACTTTAAATTCTTAATATTTACCTATTTTGAGATCTACAGTAGATTGATTACATGTATCAAAAAAATTAGATTCACAAATGATCTAATAATGACTATATTGGTGAGAGTCAACATCTATTATGATTTCTCATTATATAAGTACAATTAAGAAGTCTATGAAGTGTATATGGTACAATCTCCATGGCATGGATCTAGGGATGAACTGGTGATAGAATATAAACTAATTGACCATGCATCACTTGAAATTGTGAATTAAAAATGAGTATATAAATTGTAATAGGAAGCCAAACAATGCTGTAAGTTTTTTAATACTATAAATACTATCAACCATATGGACAATGGGACATCTAAGGAATATTATGAATAAGGATCAAAATATATGTTAATAGGAATATTATAAAAATTCAAACTATTCTAAAGTATTCTTGGACTAACATAAATGTTGTTAAATCATTATCCATATCTATTTTTAAGTGAGTATTAAAATAAGTAAAAAATTCAACCATTGTAATTCTCTATCTCTCAAAGTAGGTTTACATTTATTTATCAATAAGAGATCATTATCAATGTATTTATAATTAGTAAGAAAGAATTGTTGGAGAATGCCAAGATCAAAAATCATGAATTGATGACCTTCCACAAGTGAAACAATAAACACAATAGGATATCTATCATATAAGTGAAGAGTCTGTAAAATACAATGATGAGCCTTGCATATATATGCAAGGATGAGGAGGTAGGAAGGTAGGATCGAATAACTGACTGAACCTCCAAAGATGAAAATTTTATGAGTTCACTTGATAAGTGTGTGAGCAAGTGTCAAATATACATGCAATAGGTGTCTCAAATGATGAGGACACATGTCTCAAACATATGAAGTGAGACAAAAGTATGAAATAGTCTAAGTAAACTTAAGCTAAGTGTGAATAGGTCAATCCTAGAAAGGTGATTAGCTAACTAGGTGAATAATGACTTTATTTACACTAACAAGAATGACTTGACATGTAATGAATAATTTCTAAGAACAACAAAGTTCTCTTGTAATATTTCTTCATTGAAAGCAATAGTTTACCATTATACAATTTAATACAATAAGAATAATCTAAAATATAACATTTGATTCACATAGTGTATCATCATGATCCATAGTAGTGGAAGTGAAAATACTTAAAGGTAATATATCATTATGCACTTCCCTCACACTAGTCATGTAGAAAGAAGTGCTCAAGTGGATTTCATAATTGAGTGAGTTGTAGATAAGCAAAAGAGAAGGATGAGAAATCACCAATAGTATGAAGGATGCAAGATCACATACATGACTAAATAATACCTCTATAGTGAATATAGCTCCCTCTATAGGATAAAAAGATATAAGGATATCAAGGATGAGAGGATCTAATAATATAAATTAAATGAATGCACAATAAAAGCTAAAGTTAATGGCCTATGAGACTTGCTTGAATAAAAGCTAAAGTTGATGGTGTATGAGACTCAATAAATTTAATAATCAATCAATATGCTAATTGTTTATGTAATTTATAAATTAGATTTGAGAACTCTTAATAAAACCACAAATCATAAGGCTAGAACCCCAAGTTGTGTAGAAAATGTAAGGTTCACCAAAAATATAAGGAAAACAAAATAATCTTACATACATCTTAGGAAAAATCAATCAAATTAGCATTGACAAATATATATACACTAAGAATAAGAGTTGGGAATGATAAATAAAAATATTAGATTATATGTTCCAAAAAATTAAATAAATGAATAGTGGTACTTAGCATTTATTTTGATGTAGAAATATACTCTACCAGGTGTGCTAAAATTGCTCATGCTTGCAACAAACACTAGAACATATTAGACAAATGCATTATAAAATTTTAGTTTCCCTATCAAGATCAATTTTACAAATATTATTTATCTCTACACAACTATGAAATCAATCCCATAATCACATATTTGATCCTTCTACACAAATATGATTTGTGATAGTTTTGAACCTTAAAAACTATTCACCTAAGTTAATGAACCTACATAAAAAGTTGGTTTTGTAGTCAAGAATTTGCACATGATAGGGATGATTCCTTCATTGGGTGAAACCTTGTAGAGATGTTGAGTCAAATACTTTGAGCAATAATTGATGACAACAGGTAGTCATACAATATGCTCTAGAATGCTAATGGCACTAGATAAGTCCTTTTATGCTTCTTGATGTGTGCAAGTGGCGAGTATTCCATAGATTCGTGAGATATTTAAATGAATTAAGGTTTCCTTATTATAACTCCAAATATGGAAGTAAATTATTTCATGCTTCATGTTGACAGATAATAGCTAAGTGGAGGGAAAACAAGCATACCCAAAATTGAAAGGTTCAAGGGTTATTTTCACAATTGTGCAAGTAATTTAGATCACTCTAACAAATTACAAATTTAACTTGGAGCAAAAAAGAATGGAACTAAAAGATTTAATTAATTCTTGAAAATGAATACAAATAAAAGTGAATATGAATCAAATATGTGTCAAGTCTTAATTGAAATTATATTACTTATTACATAAAAGATAACTTAATAAATAATCATACGAAACTCACCAAAAATATAAAATTATAAAAAAAATAAAAAAATACAAAAAATAAATAAATTGAAACTATAAATATACCTTCATAGAATCTACTAAAATTTCCTCTTATTAAATACACATATACTCGAGCATATTGTGGAAGAGAACAAACAAAGAAAACGCATAAATCGAAAAGAAAAAGAAAAAGAAATTGATATTCTTAACTATCAACTACCAAATGTCGGTTTACGGGTGAGTATAAAATGCTCAGTTTTCTCCTGCCATGAAAACCATAAATGTCGATTAAGCAGATACAGCCACTATCCCAAAAATCATTAAGATTTTGTTTGCTATAGATTTGGCTATTATTCTTAGTTTGCCTTGTATCAGAGGAATTGGTTGTTCGATAGTGAACACAGTCTAGAGTTACCTAGACCTTTAGTGTCATTGATTAGGGATAGTTTTGTAATATGAGGAACCTCCCCAGGCTTATTATACTTGAGTATCTTCTAGTTACAGCACTGTTATGGTTCAATGCTAGTTTTCAGCTGGTTGAAGGTGATGGCCAAGATGGATGGAGCTATGCTCATGCAACATTCTATGGAGGTGCAGATGCTTCAGGCACAATGGGTATGCCTTATATTCTTTAACTTGTGCCAACTTTCTTTGTGGGGAAACTTATATACCAACCATCATGAGAAAAATACTTTTTACCCAATTGCTTTTGCTCTTTTGGTTTTGTGTCGAGATAACTGGCTGATGCAGGAAGTGGGTCATTAAGCTGAATGGTGAAGCTCTAATAAATGCATGGCCATCAGGGTATCTTGAAAAAAATAGCATTAGTATTTCTGCATGTGAAATGAACTAGCCCTTAATTAAAGTGCAGTTCTCATCAGGGTTTCCTGAAAAGAAATACTTTTGTATTTGTGCATTTGAAGTGAAGAACCCTTGTTGAAAGTGCAGTTCTTTAATTGTTGTCTTGTTTGGTGCTTTTGTTGCAGCGGGTGCTTGTGGATATGGGAATTTGTATGCACAAGGATATGGTCTGACTACAGCTGCATTGAGTACTGCTCTGTTCAACAATGGAGAGGCTTGTGGTGCATGTTTTGAGCTAAGTTGTGTGGATGACCCACAATGGTGTCTTCCAGGGAGCCCTTCTGTGGTTGTCACAGCCACCAACTTCTGTCCTCCAAATTATGCCCTGCCTAACGACAATGGTGGGTGGTGCAATCCACCAAGACCACATTTTGACATGGCCCAACCTGCCTTTGAAATGATCGGCATTTGGAAGGCAGGGATTGTGCCTGTCAAATACAGAAGGTAAAACTATTTCTAAAGTTAATTGGAGTTTCATATTATTGTTGAGATGGGTTTAATAAATATATGTTTTTGAGTTCACTCTTGTGCAGAGTACCATGTGTGAAGGAAGGAGGGGTCAGATTTACCATCAATGGCAACTATTACTTTTATCTGATCCTGATAACAAATGTGGGTGGAAATGGAGATGTTGTGGATGTGAAGGTAAAGGGGTCTAAAACTGATTGGTTTCCTTTAACAAGGAATTGGGGACAAAACTGGCAATGCACAACCAATCTTAAGGGGCAGACTCTGTCTTTTCAAGTTAAAACCAGCAATGGGCAGAGCATTACTTCTTATAATGTTGCTCCTTCTAATTGGGACTTTGGCCAGACCTTTGAAGGAAATCAGTTCTAAAGCTCATGGAATCCTATTAAGAAACCTGGAGAAAACCCTCATCACTGTGGAAGCATGTTTGTTATAAATATATAGATATGTACATGTGACTGCAGCAGAGGTGTGTCTAATGCAGCCACCCGCTCATATAGCCTTTCTGCATACAAAAATACTGCGTTTGATGTACTGATAGCTGTTTATATAATATATCTATGGATTTCTAGATAAACCTTTTATATTCTTTCTAAAGTTATTTGTTTTTTCAAGTGAAGCTGCAAATGTGAACTTGATACTTGACTGTGTTCAGTGGATGGACAATATACATGACGCCTAGGACATGGGTGGTGGTTTTCTTTTTACCTGAGCTTTTGATGTAATTTAAAAGACCTAAGATTGTTATAAAACTGGCTAAACAAAAAGATAGATGAGATCTTCAATTCACTTCTATTACATTTCTTTTGTTCAGCTCTAATATTGAAACTTGTAATTAGATTTTTTAGTCTTGAACCATCCCTACCCCTTACTCGCCCTCCCCCTATTCCTTTATTTCGTAGGTTTGCATATAGTTTATCAACATTACATCAATAAGGTGGTCGCATATATTATATTAGATTCTTAAGTTTCTAAGCTTGTCTCATCTGGGACCTAGGCATCTTTGAATCCAGGTGGTGTGGCAATGAAGAAAACAACTAAGTAAAAAAAGGATGTGTGAATACTTGAATTCAACAATCACATGGAGGCTACCCCATCGACAAATAGCGCCACAACTTAAATCTACATAGGCATTTAGCTTGCAAAATGCTGCCCAAACACCATTCTTCTTTTATATTCTCTCTCTGCTATCCCTAACGCATTTACTCCTGCCACTATCAACCCTTTCTTTGAGACTAATGGCAGACAACTTGAGGATATCATGATTGCCAAATCTTAGGCAACATGATCTCATTTGATTGAGCTTCTTGATGAAATTGTTGATGTAATATCAGATTGTAAAGATTTTAAGTGGATTCGTACAGATTGGGAATAAAAGAGTTGGATTACCTCATCTGGGGTGAGGTAGGGGTTGTATCTCATGTATCTTTGTGGACTCAAATTATGTCTATGCAACCTTTCACTATGGCTCATAGATTATTTGTAAGAAACTGTGCTATACATAGGACTTAGATCTTGACTTCCAATGAAAGGAATGTCTAAATCTATGTATTCGATGTAGGTTGAGCTAACTTCCCTCAACCTTGCTTTGCACCGCTCTTGCATGACATCATCACAATTGTGTAGGGTAATTTAATGAACAAAACTTTGATGAGTGGGCCAACCTAAGAGTTCAACCTAAAGTCTATGTAGAGATGGATTTGATTCAACCACTACTAGAATCTATTAAGCTTGTGGGTCCTAGCTTTAAGTTTAACTAGATAATTAGCTACCTTATCAAGCCAAATGTGTGTTTCTATTACCACAAGGAGGGTCATCTAATTCAGAAATTCCCTATCTATAAACATCCTTTTCCGCATCCCCCTTGTTCTACAATGGTCCTACTTTTATTGATGGTTTACTAAAAACATTAGATTCTACCCAAACCCTACAACCTAACTCAAATCATTTTTCTCCCATCATGAGACTCCCCTCATTAATCCATCTTTCTTTCAACAATTCCTATCTCCCACAACCCCTTTTCCTATAGTAATGTCTCAGATGATAGGAAGAGGCACCCTAAGAAATGAAAGAAAATCACCCCATCCCTCACATCCAACAAACTTGTCCCAGTCATGTCACCTTGATCAGTTAGACTCATGAGATCTTGACCAACTAGCCCCATGAGTTATTAATTCTAATATACTTCTAGGGAATGGCCTCCTCGTGGTGCTATCTTGGAACCTAAAAATTTCACTTTAGCAAATCAATTCAATACTATCCTCATAGATGATGACATTATTCCTAATTGCTCTTAGAATGCAAGGGAATTGATTATCCCATCCTAAAAATATCATGTTAAATAGTCTAGATTTAGAATAATCACATAGATGTCTTTATGCTACAAGAGGTGAAAATCAATGATATTCGTGTTAGATGCCACCCATGCTACCATTTACAAAGAGGTTTATTTCTTCCACACTAAACATTTATCTAGTTATGGTAGCACTTGGGAAGGACTTTGCTCAATGCGCCCAATGATGGAATTAGATGAAATATGATTTTTGTATGTATAAGGCATTGTATTTTATGATGTGGAGGTTTTTCCATTGTTATGTTGAGGAAAAGGCTTCTTGTATATGTCCAAGTTTTCATTAGCCTGAATGTATGGCCTTCAATAGAGATATCTCCTCGATCAATAAGATTTTAGATAGAATTCTTGAGTTTTATGGATGAGGAGATTTTATGTCCATCAACCCTATGGTAATCAAAAAAATAATTTTCTTTGTACCAAGAGGGTTTAAGCATGTCACAACCAAGAGGTTTGATGGGTGGCAATTGGATCATGTGGGGTTGGAGGAGATTCTAGAGGATGGCTTCGAGTGGTTCATCCAAGGGAGTATACTCATGTCTAGCATGTTGTCTAGGTTGACCTTTAGGGATAACCATATGTTGTAGATATATATTGTTATGAGATGATGATGGTGGAGGTATTTGGATATTTTGAACATGTTTTGAATTAGTCATAGGTCATCGTTGACCATGTTTTTACTTTTATTCTAAAAATGGGATTTGTCACTAGATTGATGATTGTTGTCTTTTCCTTCTTTGTGCGATATTCGATGGCTTAGTTTTCTTCACATTTCATCGACTGTTCACATTGTGACTTCATGGAAAAGTACTAAAAGGAAAAAAGGTGATGCATGTGAAGATCATGGACAATAGTTGATCATGTTTTAAAACAAATTGATGAATAGTGGAAATTCAAACTAGAACAACTAAGTGTAGAGCACTCTTGTTCGCTCACACAAGTCATCTCTCACCATTGATGACATATTTTCTCATTTTTGAAGATCATGTAAAGAGGTGAATTATGCATTTTATTACTATTTTTGCAAGAAATTGAAGGTGAAGAAGCAAGATAAGACTTCAAACAAGCAAATTCTAAGAGCAAAAAGCTAGGGTTCTCAGGTAAGTCAATTTTTTAAATCTCTATGTAGAATTTTCAGTAGGGGTAGAGTTGAAAGAAAAAACTGGTATTAACAAAAGGAATTGTGATCTAGGGTTTTTTACAATTTTTGTTCTTAATCGTAAAAGGTGAATTTTAGGCCCTAGTTTGTGTTCAAGAGAATACTAGTAGGATTAGTTGCAAAATTCATAGTTGAACCCTGCAAACTAAAACCCTAGATTTTAAATTCAAATTTGTAAAACCTAGCTCTGTCAAATTCTTCAAAATGATTTACGTTGGTGAGCCCTCCAAAACAAAGCCTAAGCCAAAAAGAAAACCTAAGGTTGAGAAACAAAAACCAGAGGCATCTGAGATTTTTGAGAAGTCTATGAAGTCAAAGGGAGTCAAAAGGGATTTTTCCTATTTTATGGAGGATGACCTATTGGAGTTGTTTCTTGGAGCAAAGGCAGTGAGAAAGAGAGCTATTGGTGAAGGATTTCTTACAAATAATTTGTGGGATTACACAAGGGGTATTGGAGACATTTTGGCACCACAAAATGGTTGGGAGTTGTTCTAGTATGCATATAGGCACATATTTGCTCTTTGCCCTACATGCCATTTGTGGAATTGTAACCTTGGGAAGCTTATTTTCCCAAATGTATTTGTGTAGGTGGATTTAATCAAAGAGATAGCCAAATGCTATGATTCTAAAGAGAGGGTTATCAAAACTGATAAGGGAGCCCCATTACTGGATATCACACACAGTCAAATTGTGGAGGTATTTGGGTTGAATCCTTCCGCCACTATTGCCATTCACTTCAATGCATTGTACGAGTCCAATATGAGAGAGATAAGTATGGTTATCTAGGAGGCATGTATTTCCAAGAAACATAAGAAGATATTTGAGGAAAAGAGATGTGTGGTTCACACCAAAGGAGGTTGAGCCTTTTGATTGTGATGAATTTGAAGACTATTTCAAGAAAACATACTTTAGTGCATGTCAAGTGCTTGAAAGGAATTATGACTTGAAAATGCACATTCCTCTGATGGTTTTATGCATGGATAAATTCATAATATAGATTCAAATAGAGGGTTTGACTATGCTGCATATATTGCAGAAGAAATGCATAAGCAGTTGATTGAGTTGAAGGAGTTCAAACCTCCACTGTGTTTCACACACTATTCTATGCTCATGCATATTATGGATTGGCCGCAAGTCATGAAGAAATTTCATGAAATTGAGAATGAAAGATGGAGAAGGAAATGATTTGATGGTCCAAATGTGGACCCATATCTAGGATCAGAACTGCCCAAAGTCAAACTATAATGCTTTTTATGATGGGTTGAAAATGGAGATCTTGGGAAATTTGGGTGCAAAACTAGTATATAGAATTTCTAGGGGTATCAAAGAAATTCTAAGACCATTGGAATTTAGGGAAGGTACCAAAGTGAAACATAATTAGAGAGACTAGTACCTCCACATGCATTGTACTTTTTATTAGAGTTTATGGAGCCTTGGTAAAGCCTCACTACTTGCCAAAATATGTTTCTTACAAATTAGCCTTCATGGAGATTATTTGGTAGATGGACGCCATGGAGAAAGAACACTTCTGAGGGTCAAAGAAGGGATCCTCTATCCTTGCACAATTTTGTTATTCTCATTTTATAGTCACCTTAAAGGAGGGACTTAACATTTTTCCAACATGTTGAGCAATTACAGGATGAAGTTGGAGAGGGTAAGGAATTGTGACCTTGACAGTTTTGTTAATGAGGAGAGGAAAAATAGGGGTAGGTCTAGATTCTACCACCATTTCTTGTACACAGAATATGTCATAAGGAATTTTTCTCCAGATGTTGTAATTGAAAGGAAAAAGAAATGGATGCATCTATGTAATGTTGAAGAAAAAAGGGTAAAGGTTAACCCTCTATATATCAGCCCTTATGCACAAATAGAGGACCCTATTAAGAGGGAAATGGCCATGATTGATGGGTACAAGGATGGATCTTTCTTCAACAAGGTCAAGCAGGTTGAGGAAGTTGCTAAGGTAGCCCAGAAGGAGCAAGAAGATAAACTCAAGAGCCACCTAGATTAGTCATTTGCTTAAGGCTTTCCTACTCAGTTGATTGAAATAGAAGAGAGCCTGAAGTCAACCCACTTGTTAACTATTCCATGGATACAAAGGGAGGAGGAGATACAATAGAAGTTGAATTTGTAGAGCATATGCTTGATGAAGAAGAAGTGCATCAGAGATTCCCCTCCCCAGTGGTAAATGATGGAATGGATTTCCACGTCCCCAATGAGGAGAATGCCATAATTATGTATGATGATAATGTTGAAGATGAAGGGGATTGTAAGGATTAAATCATGTAAGGAATTCATGCATGATGACTCCTTTGTGAAGACAAAGGAATTCAAAGATTTTTTTTATTCAGGTAAAGAGCCAAGACATAAAAGAAAGAATTGAGAATGTAAACGCTGAGGTTGACCCCTCATTACATGATTAGGTTGAGAAGGAAGAAGAAGAAAAAATAATGCAAGAAATTACTACAATCACTCTTATTGAATCCATGAAATTAGTTAAGGAAAGTGGCATTCCTTTGTTGCCCAAGTGGACCATTACTTCAACTATTGCTTTGGATACTATAAGGAATGATCCTGAGGCTTTCATTTTTGAACAACAATATGATGATAAGGTTTTTGGTTCTATTTTCAGTCCAAGATTGCATACTTTGGTAATCTGGTCAATGGAACCCAACATTTGAAAACCAAATATTATTAGATCAATAGATAATATTGTAAGAGAGGTGGTTGTCAAAAGAGCTTCAAAAATCACACCAACACAGGCCACAAAGCTCACTGTACATGCAACAATGTGAAGTGTTGACACTGCAAAAATATCATAGGAGAGATATGATAAGTTGTTGTATAAACATAACAGGTTATTGGAAGAGTACAATAAGCTAAGGGCAACCACTGTAGCTCAGGAAAAATCAGCAAAAGTGCCCTTGCCACCTTCTACTTCTACACAAGAGCTCTCTACATAGGACAGGGAAACATTATACCTAAGAATTCAAAGTTTGAAGAGAGAGTTGAAGACAACTAAAGAAGCTAAGAAGGTTGTGACAGATGTCATTGATGATACTCTAGGTCACAAAATTTCATGTATTCTACATAAATTGGGCAATGTTTGGAATGTTTACAAAAACATTTATGAAGCCTATAAGAAACATGCACAAATTCAAGAAGCATTTCAAAATACTTGGATCAAGTGGAGCACAAGAGCAAAAACACTAAAGGAAATGGAAGCAGCTATGGAAGGAGACCCAGAGGTTTCAGTTAATGTGTCACAATTAATCAAGGAAATTGTATTTCTTGGAGAGATTTCTACTTTCCAAAGCAAATTTTATTTGTAGTTCAAGGGAAAGTTGAAGCTATTCAAAGATATGGAGGATAATAAATCACCTAATATTCTGAATGATGTAGGAGAGGTGAAGGAATTCATTGCATGGAAGGATGAGTTTGGGACAATTGTCCCATCAATTTCAACAGTTATATACAAGGATGGAATAGCAAAGCTATCTCAGTTGAATAACTCTTTGGATGAGTTATTTAAAATGGAGATAAATTTAAATATATTTGTCAAGGAAGCTAGGGCTATCATGGATGCAAGATATAATGCACATAACACTGAGGTGTATAAATTGTTTGAAGTCTAGTGGCCAAGTGAGGAGGAGTACAATGCATGACATGAAAATTTTAGAGATTAAGCCTATGTTATATCAACATTAAAAAATTGTCTCCTCCTCAATTCAAAAGTGATTGTCATGATATGCTAATGTGGAAAGTCCTTTGCTTTTTCCCCTTTTATGCTTTGTATTAGACAATTTTGGAAGCACGTGAAAATAATGTTTGCTCGTGGAACAAGTATCTTCTTCGATCAAGTGCTTTTTGGAAGGTGATAATATCTTCATTAGCAAATAGAAATAGTTTGTGTCATCTAGATATTCCCCCCATGGAATGAAAATACTTTGGAATGTAATTGTAATAGTCAAATTAATATATGAAAAGTGTCAATTGGCCTAAAGCTTGTTTTTCTCCCTTGTTTTTATAAAAGGGAATTCAAGGCCATTGAAAAGGTTGTTGATTGATCTCTTAAAGAAATTTTTTAATAGACAGTATAGAGAAATTTAGAAGTTGAGTTTGTATCTAGGTTTTTGAGTCTTCATTTTCTATAGATTTAATGTTATATAATAGTACAAGCATTTAAATACAAGAATGACATAATTTTCAAGACAGTTCTCTCCTTGTGTATTCTTTATATGAATTATCAATAAAAATTATCAAGGGTCTTTTCAACAATATTCACTATGTTCCAATGAATACATGGCTTTATCTTTGTTCTAATTCAAAGAATTAGTTAAATCACTTTGATAGAATCATATATTTATGTATTTTGAGTACAAAGATTTCAGAAGGAGTTTTGGTTCTAAATATTTGAGTATAATATTGTAATGCAATGTTCTCAAATCTCTACGATGTTAGGTTTTAAAATGTTGTTATTCATCATGGTTTGTGTTAAATTGGACTTCATGCCCTAGGTTAAGGCATTGGTCTAGGATCTATACTTACATTGCATATTCACGATCTCTCACAAACACTACATTCAAAATCATTGAATCTTTAATGTTATGTTGAAATGTACGTCTAGTTGAAATTACTATGCTCTATTGCTTAGGAAATGATTAATGTTTAAAGATATTTCCAAATCTTTGCATTCTTAAAATTGTCAAGTGATTGTGTGTAGAGGATATCTGTTTTCTACAATGTTCAAAGTAAATTGGTACAAGAGAGCTTGAGAGCATTATTTGGGATCACCCTCCCAAGTTTTGCAGAGCCCAAAGTGTAGAGGGGAAGTCTTGAAAATTTTCACCAGATTAAGTTAGCCAATCCCTCTTGATTACTGACTATTTAATTAGGAAAATTCATAGGTAATTGGTGAGATCAGCTTGGTATTTCAAAAACACCAATATGATAATTTGAGATGTGTTGAATCCATGGGGTAATTTGACACCTTTGTTTGCAAGCATAAGGATATATTAGTCACGGTGCTTCATGATATATCTATACATCAATTCCATAGCTTGGGTACCTTGGGAAAAATCCTCTAATGATACTTGTGAGTCTTGGTCACTTGAATCATGATCGTGTATGATGTAGGATGGAAATGAATTCTTCATAGCGAGTTGAAAGGTTCTACCTCCTCAAAGAGTGTATCATGTGGTCCAATGAGGGGAAATATTGAAAGGCCATAATTTTCTTTCTTTCTTGGGACCTTGTGATAGAAATACAAGAGAGAGAGACCTAGGAATGATGAGGCGGGATAAGGATGATTAGTGATGATGGGGTAGACCTTAGATATGCTTGGAATGATACTGGATGAATAGGGGATAATGATGGAAAAGGATAATGATAGAATGGATAGAAAGGTGATCATGATGAGATGATACTACAATAATAATAGTGTATCAAGTTAACTAAATCCTTGACTAATAATGATGGGGTTTGCTTACACTAGACTTTGATAATCACTTAGGGAAGGCTTGTATTTTATCAATCAATCTTAGATAATCAGTTGAATAAGGCTTTGATAGAGATGATTTTTCTTACCTAAGCTTGGATAATCACTTAGGGAATTCTTTGATGTGCTTACTTAGGCTTGGATGATCACCTAAGCAAGGATTTGATGGGGATTTTGATAACAAGTATTAGGATCTAGATAGACTCTTGAAAAAAATTATATTGACAAGATATGATATGCATTAGGATTCGATGATGAGACTGGGTCAAGGATGATAAGGATTTGATTGGATAATAGGATTGGATTTAGATAGAGGATAAATGATGAAAAAAATGATGATGATAAGGATGATGAAGATAGAATGATAGGTGATAGGGCCAAGGTCTAAGGATGATGGTCGAGATGACTAGACTATGATAATGGATACAAAGGATGAGATAAGGGAAAGATGATATGTTTTGGATGGATTATGGTTAATATTTTAGGTGAAATGATGGTTGATGGGGGTCTCCTAAGTTCACTCTAGAGTTATAAAGGTCAATATTGTAAATAGATGTCTCAAGATTATTTTTAGCAAGAGATAATCAAACAAAAAACATAATGGCTAACTTGACTATCAAGGTGATAAGGATAAGTTTCAACAATAGAATTTGAATGGATTCACTAGTTTTACACATGAAAATATGCCAAGCATGATAGCAAGACTTATATTTAATCAAGTAGGAGTGTTAACTTAATGTAGGTCCACTTGCTAAAAGCATAATACCTTCAAATGAATGGGTAACTAGGGTATGAAAAGGTCATGTACCACCTCTATAACCCTTATCCTGGAATGATAAGGCCCTACCATGGAATAGTTGTCACCTCAACAAGAGAAAGTACATGGTGAGTAACTTTGGGCATGATATTGTACCCTACGCCACACTAAGCAATGACCAATGGTCTTAAAGGCTTCTAAAAATAAAGATCTTAGTAGAATCAATGAACAATGAACTTGTTTGTAATGCTCAAGATAGGATGGGTATCCTCCACTCTCTTCACCAAAAACATCTCAACAGATTGAGGGTCGCACATCTTGGCTTGAATGATGCTAGACACACTTTGGGGTACAACTTTCATTCTCCCCCTTTCTATACCCTACCCAAAAACATGGTTGAGGTCATCCTTGAGGTGATTAAATCCTCAAGTAGGCCTCCCAATAGGAAATAATATACTATGTGTTTTTGATCACCCAAGATCACACAAAGGTCAAGGGGAGAGCATATGCACAAGCTAGAAATCCTTGGGATAACACTTAAAGAACATAAAATAAATGAAGATATGGGAGATTTTATATCTCCAAGATCACACTAAATGGAAGGAGAGAGAATATGTCTACATGTACTCCCAAACATGGCATATGATGTTCATTAACCCACTAAGCTATTTTAGATTCCTAGATTAGTGAAAATGAAGCCTTGTACCAATGAATTTACAAGAAATATGTTAGTAGTTTGATGATTTTTCCTTTGACAAGCAATTTCAAGCTGCACAATAAGGGGTTAGATGAAAAATGATCAAATAAAATGATTGTTAGTATTAATATAAACATCAAAATTTGGAACCCCTTTTGAAATGGAGGTTGGTATACTCACCCACATTGATTAGGGGTATGAGGGGAAAAACACAATCCCCAGTGATAAGGGTTCAAGGGAAAAGTGCTCAAAGAATTATTTTTAGATAAGAAAAAAGATAGAATTTGAAAGACTTGTGACAAACTAAATATAAGCATAACTTCATGAAACACAGGTGCACTACAAGAATAAATAGAGGTTCCTTTTGATAGAATAGAAGATCAAAAACATGGAAAAAATCAAATTATGTACCTATACAAAGGCATGACTTTATGAAGCAAAAGTGTAGCAAGTTGAAATAGAGGTGCAAGAAGTTGAAACAAAAGTGTAGAAATTCATAACAAAGGCATGAAAGTTTAGAACATAAGCATGACTTTGTAATATGCAAGCACTGAAAGTCAAAACACAAGTTTAGAAAGTCAAAATGAAGGGACAGTTTCCTAGAATGAAAGCATTGAAAATCAAAATGAAAACGTAGTGAGTCACTATAGAAGCATAATGAGTCACTATATAGAAGTGCAATGTGATAGAATGAAGGAACCAAAAGTCACCAAAGAAGCATGGTTTTGTTGAACGGAAGTATCAAATCATAGAGCCAAGTGTCAAATTAGAACTTACAACTATGAACTCAGCAAAAACTAACAAAAATGATCAAAATAGGGATAGGGGTCCCAATAGACATGCTAAATTGAAGAGGTTAGAAAATATTGAAGGCAAGCAAAAGGAAGATAAAAGAAATACAAAAGCATAATACCTTCACATAAAAATATTTTCTTCTCTCCTTGATGAGTAGAAATGGATTATACCCTTGCTACATTTGATTTTCTCTTGATGTTGATATGTGTATTTCTTAATGCTATCTAGCATAATCTTGATGATTGATAGTGATTAAAAAATAAGAGATCAAATGAGAGCATGTAAGTATGATAGCTCAAGATTGGATGAAAATGAAGGATGGGAGCCTCTAGATATAGAGTCTTGAAGAGGAAAATCAATAACTAGAAATGATTGATGATGAATGGCTAAGAGTGAAGGAGGATTAGGGTTTGGATCAAGGATGCAATCATATGACAAGTGTCAAATGATAGATAGGGTCTAGGTTTAGGATAGGGATACGGAAAAAAATCCTTACGATAATGGATAAGATTAAGAGGTTAAATGAGATTCAAGTGGACAAGAAAAAAAGTTTATTTAAATTTTGGGTAGGTGTCTAGATTTAATGAATCTAGGAAAGAATTTAGTTAGAAATGTGAAGGGGACATTTGTCATATGAGGAAAAATTTAGATTATGATCCATGTGAATAAGAGGATTAGATGGATAAGGATAGAGGATAAAGGGCGATTTAATTAAATAAATAAAGTATTTATTTAATTAATGGGATCATGATGGGATAATAATTAAATACATAGTAAATATTTATTTAATTAAAGGATATGGTAGTGGATATTAATTAAATAAATAATAAATATTTATATAATTAATGGATTAAGATAAAGGTGGGAAAGGATGGGAATAATTAAATAAATAATGAATATTTATTTAATTAATGGCTAACAATAGGCTAAAATGAGGTATGGTTGGGTAATATTACATTTTAAGTGTCTACAATTATATCACACTCATCATATTTTCCCCATAGTCTTCACTTTACCTAAACCTATTTGCATTAGGCTTTTCCTACTACACATTTCTTTGTAGGATATGCCCAAAAAATTATCATGCATCATATCTCATATTGTTCATGTTCATTTTGTATAGTTTCTACTTCTAGGAATATAAAATAGGTTTGAATCTCATTGGTCTATATCAAAATTCATATTTAAATAAAATTGAGATTATAATGGAAGAAGCAACAAGAAAAAATATCAAAGAAAAAATGACAAAATATATATCTTAAGAAAACCCTTTTGGATCTCACTATATTAACTATAAGAAAATCTTACAATACATTGAGATTCCACAACAAATTATGTAACAAATAGCTAATCCCACCCTCAAAACTTGCAATACAGTCCAATGCAATGCCTAGAATTTATCCCTTGAGGCTAATATTTATAAGATATGAAACATCCAAGAAACAAATTTTAATTTCAACAAAACCATCGGCTTCCAAAAGGTGCATCCAAGTCATGATTAAGATTACTATTTAAAACCAACCACTGACTTTCATGCATAAACACATAAGTCCCATGTTCTCATATGAGATTGTAATACTAAAACTTGATAATCTACTAATATCCTTGAGTTGTCCTTAAATTATCCAAGATCCTCTCAATTGAAAATGTTTTGGTATGCAAGCTGAAAAGTAGGAATCATAATGTCTAAAGGATCAACTTAGAAAGTAGAAAATTATAATTTAAATTTGGAGGACTAAGCCACAAACACAACCTAATTCATAAAGTACAACCCAAATGAAAAAGGAAAAATCCAAAAGAAAGGACATGTCTTATTACTAATATAATGGATATAACATATTTAGATAATAAGTTTATACTAGAACAAATTTATATATAAAATAAGGCGAATTGAACAATAAGATACAGTGAAAAAATATAAAACAAAGAAAGTACATAACATGACATCTTAAAATGATAAGATTCACTAAGATGAATCCAACAATGAAAAAAAAAACAAAAAAGTACGTAACATCTTTAAAATGATAAGATATTTGGAAGTTGATTTTAATCTTTCTCTGATTGAGCGTAGTAAATACATCTGATAGAGTGCTTCAAGCCATTGCAAACCTTTTGTACAAAAAAATCAATTCGTTCTTAGAAGTTTTGCTTTACAAGTAAAAAGAAAACGGAGTACACCCTTATTATTAGTTTAAATTTAATGAATTAGGGAAAAAACCCAGTCCAAAGAATGGAACAACCTGCGAGTACACGTAGAATACAATGAACTCAATTATACAGTCCATGGAATCTATACTAACCAGAATATATTAACTTCATGAAGTTTACATAGTTAACTACAATTGATAAAATTCAGTGCAAAAACTTATGCACCGATTCATATAATCTCTATATCCAAATTGGTAGATGACATCAGCACAGACTCATATTACAACAGAGCCGGCTGGTGAAAACCTCCATTACTACTACTTTTAACCAGAAGAAGAAAGAAGAAGAAACAGAAAAAAAAACAGGCCTCTAGAGGTCACCACCCTTACACCTGCCTTCCCACGTATTCTCAACCAGTCTTTCTGACCTGCTGCATTTCCTTGCACTCGGCCCCTTCGTGTTATCTGACTGGCGGCACCCATACTTCCCGGCGGCGCCGGTCAGCGAATCTACAGTCTCATACCTTGCCCTGCATTCTGCGCTCTTCTTGATAAACTCGGCGTAAAAATCTAAGCCGCCATTTTGAGAAGCACCGTTGGCAAACATCCCAGACTTTAGGGCAAGGATTGCAACGATAATGTTCAAGAGAAAGAACATGCAGCAGGGGTTCCCCCATATTACCCACAGCTCTGGTTCCACAACTCCAGAGAGGAAGCGCCGAGGGGGCTTTACTGTTTCCAGCAGCACAAACCATAAGACCATCACTATAATATACCCACTATATGTTTTCCTCTTTCTGGTTGTCTTGCATTTCTTTGCAGCCCCCCATTTCTCTGCCACCACTGAACCACCACTACCACCACCATGACCACCACCACCATCACTACTACTATCACCACCTCCACTGAGGTTACCACCACCACTACCATCTCCATTACCACCACCACTACCACCAGCATTACTACCATTACCACCACCACCACCACCACTACCACCATCATTAGCACCTTCACCACCACCACTACTATCACCACCTCCACTCATGTTCTCAAATTTAGCCATTTTTTGAGGCAGTAGATCAGAGAATGTTTTGGAAGCAGATCCTCCACACATACACAAACAATACTAGAGTTGATGAAATTGGGAATGAGGAAAAGAGGTGTATAAAAGGTGGAGGTCTGGTAATGATTCAGTGGTAAGATAAAGTGTGAGAAGGCCCACTCATTATTTTGCTGCTTTTGGTGGGCGTCGCCTTCCATTAGCTTTTCTACTGTTCAGCTGGCTTTTGTTATTAGAGTTACACGTAAAAGTGAACTTTCATTTTCCTTTGATAATACTGGTTTTGCGTTGGCAGCTTCAGAGGCTGTGTGTTTGAAAAGGTGACCGACCATCTGCAATTTACTTCAGTGAAAGGAGAGTTATCCATAGCTTTTATTTTCACTTTTTCAATGAAACTAAATATTTAGGGTTTTGTGTTTTAAGAGTATTATGAAAGAAAAACATTTTTGAGTGTTATTGTGAATCATTAAAGGGAAAGTGGTCAATAAAAAATAGAATTATTTATAAGTTTTGGTGGGGATGAGGTAAAATTTATATTGATTGTATGGTATATTTAAAGAGATTAATAGTGCAAGATTAAAAGTGATTACTTAGATTTCCATCTTCAATGTTATTTTTGGATTAATTTTGGGTCTTCATAGTAAGAATCCGATGCATTAATCACTTGATCATAATCTTTTGGATGACTTTAAATATTTATAGAAAATATGTGATGATAAAAGTAAGTTAAAATAAAACTAAAGATGACCAACAAAATGTGAAGCATATATTTTTTAAAATTTAACATTTGATAAATTGTTTAGGTGGTGTTGTAGGCACAATCATTAAATAATTGATTTTAATGTGTGATATAAATTATTTATTTTACAATATGAATGTTTTTTTTTTTTCTATACAATTTGATTGTGAGTAATGTTAAATGTTAGTAATAAATTTAAACTTCTAAAAACTACCTACATTGTTTATGTTTTAGAAGCCTCAAACATTGAATTTGTAATTTGTTTATGTGACTTACATGATCCCTTAGGAAATTAATAGAAGTATTAGAGAGAGAAACTCTATCTTGTCTAAACATGGTGGGTGTTAATGAATTTAGAAACTAGATCAATGTATATGATAAAATATAACAAAAGTAGTATGGTGTGATGGTGTTCGCCATTAGCTCCCTTTTACTAGTCTTTATATTGTCTTTCTCATCATAACTATAATATATGTAATAGAATGATCTATAATGAATCTCATTTATCAATTTCTATAGTATATTTTTTTCATTTTTTAGCAAGGTTACTTATGATGTCACAGAGACAAATTCATTCATATGTTGAATATGAAAAAAACACTTGTTTTCATGATTTCATGTGCATATCTTCTTTATCTATAGAAAAGAACCACAATATCACTCTCCTAACAATGATCTAGAGAATATGTTTGATAGGAAGAAAGGTAATGATGACAGTCATAAATATTTGATGATTAAAACTAACCCATCAACTACCATTTGTCTCAAAATTGGTGCATCAATTTACTATGGTTATGTGGAGGTCACTTTCAAGACCCATAGTAATACCATATATCATATAGATTATTTTCATTGGTAAATTTAATTTGAGTATATTTGTAGAAATAGGCACTTTTGTGCAAGCATGCATCCAAAAAATTCAAAGGATGTAATAATATTTTCTAAAAAAAGATTGAATCGTATTGTCTATGTGATAAAAACTATTATCTTGCTACAATGAACATAGACATTGTTTAGAAATATGAATCATAAATATGAAACTAAAATAAAAATTCAAACATATTCAAAATAGTTTCTTATTATATTTCTACAACACCATTTTCCTCTAAAACCATGTGAATGAAAGAGATTCAATGAAACTAAAATAAACATATCACCATCAATCTCATCTAGTGTACCTTATGTAATTTTGTATTGTGTTTATTCACATAAATTTTATCTAGTGCACTTTTTGTAACAATTTGTTATGTTTATTTACAATAACCTAGCCCCGTTTGATGGATACAGCTGTGCACTAGTGTTGTTGCCTTGGTAAGATCCGTTTCCTGGGCGTCATTATCAAATATTAACAAGGAAGCCCCGTTTGATGGATACATTTGTGCACCACAATATCACTCTCCTAACAATGATCTAGAGAATATGTTTGATAGGAAGAAAGGTAATGATGACAGTCATAAATATTCGATGATTAAAACTAACCCATCAACTACCATTTGTCTCAAAATTAGTGCATCAATTTACTATGGTTATGTGGAGGTCACTTTCAAGACTCATAGTAATACCATATATCATACAGATTATTTTCATTGGTAAATTTAATTTGAGTATATTTGTAGAAATAGGCACTTTTGTGCAAACATGTATCCAAAAAATTCAAAGGATGTAATAGTATTTTTTTTAAAAGATTGAATCGTGTTGTCTATGTGATAAAAACTATTATCTTACTACAATGAACATAGACATTGTTTAGAAATATGAATCATAAATATGAAACTAAAATAAAAATTCAAACATATTCAAAATAGTTTCTTATTATGTTTCTACAACACCATTTTCCTCTAAAACCATGTGAATGAAAGAGATTCAATGAAACTAAAATAAACATATCACCATCAATCTCATCTAGTGTAATTTTGTATTGTGTTTATTAACATAAATTTTATCTAGTGCACTTTTTGTAACATTTTGTTATGTTTATTTACAATAACCTAGCCCCGTTTGATGGATACAGCTGTGCACTAGTGTTGTTGCCTTGGTAAGATCCGTTTCCTGGGCGTCATTATCAAATATTAACAAGGAAGCCCCGTTTGATGGATACAGCTGTGCACTAGTTTAAATACTCTGCAATTTGATGGATACAGCTGTGCACTAGTTCAAATATTCTGCAATTTATTAACAAGGAAGCCGTATCATTCAAACAGCGCACAGCTGTATCCATCCAAGAGAAGAGAAGAAAAAATTGCAGAGTATACGTTTTGCAAATTTAGAAGTGAGGTGAAGTGAAGTTAGAATTATATGGTCACCGAGACTTTATATTTAGTGGTCAGCTGATATGTTTCTCCTGGGTTTTGCAGGGAAGATGAGGATGATGATAATGGCGTTTGGATTGCTATTGAGCATGTCCATAGCGGAATGCGGTAGGCCTGATGCTGCAGGAATCCTGGCATCGTGCAATCCCAGCGGATATTTGAATGGCAACTCCCAGAAGTGCAATCAGGAACACGAATCGGACTGCTGTTAATAGACAAAATATTAACAAGGTAACCTAGCCCCGTTTGATCTTACCAAGGCAACAACACTAGTGTACCTTATGTAATTTTGTATTGTGTTTAAGATAACATAAATTTTATTTAGTGCACTTTTCATAACAATTTGTTATGAAGGATGAAACGGATAAGAAGAATGCTAAAGATTATCAGGAATGGGTCAAAGATGATGTTGTTAATCTCCTATTAAAGAACTACGGTGATGCCAGTTAGTCTGTTGCTTGTCTGTTGTCTATCTATCTGTTGTTGGTCTGATGTGTTAGATTTTTTGTCTTAAAGTTTTTTGATGTTTTTTGGTCTTGAACTCTATTGGCCCCTGTGGCTCTCTATGTAATGGTACAACACCCTGTAAATGCTGCTTACCTTATAAAAAACATAAAAAAAAAATCAATAAGAGATGAGAAACTTGACTTTCCATAAAAAAACTAAAAATCCTTAACTATAAGAGATATAATTTTGTATAACTATATTACAAACAAGAGCTCTGAAAGAGCTAGAGTCCCTGCCAAAGGGAATAAATATGCTTATGCAAATCTGTAATTGATATAGTTTTATAAATTTGCATTGATATAGACAAATGGGTGTTTTAAATGGAGGTATATTTCAATTTGTATTAACTATCTGCTCAACTAACCTCTTACAATATACTAAATATCTTAATACATGCTCTTGCTTCATAATAGCTATACTCAGTACATAAAAATTTCAAAAGTGTCACCCATCACAAATTGGGATTGTTTTAATATTTTATTACATAGGAAATTATATTGTATCTTTGATGAAGAATAAATGATAATGAAATGGCTCACACAAAGAAAGAATAAGGGAAAAGTTTTCAATATTATACAATAAATTTTAGAAAGAGTTTAATTGAACTTGGTAACTAATTCATGAACTATGAAGTACTAATAAAATGCATTGGTGGGATGTTTGATCATTTGAAAATATTAATCATAATGGTCAATACCCATGATGTAGATTAGATTTATAATGAAGAATAATAACTTGAGCTAGATATAAAGGGGAGATCTCTTTTATAAGAAGAAGAAAGAAGATAAATAAAAATAATATGAAGGTGAGAATAATAAAGAGAATAATAAGGTTTAAATAAAGATAAATACTAACTACATAGTCAATTTAAAAGGAAAATGTGAAGTAAAAAATAATTCTAGCCATTACAAAAAAAGATGGATACATATACTAAAGAAGGGTGTCAAAAGTTACATCTAGAGTTGCCACCTTCTTGGGAAAATAAGAAGAAAATGAATACCAACTGCATATGAGAAATAAAAGTAGTCTTAACCAAAGGTTCATGAGATTTAGTGTTGCATTGATAGGGTGTATAAAATGTCGGTGATGTTTCATATGAGAAAAAAAAGATCACTCAACTCTTCCATATTAAGATATAATTATGAAGTAAGAAATTGGATGCTATGTTTAATACATGTTCATAAGGAAACCTCATTTTTTCCAAGTTGGCCAGTGAGCTTAATTTGGATCTATTGGGTCATCTTAACCATATATGTTAGAATGAGTAAAAAAATAATTGGAGATTAATAGGAATAAACAAGGTAAGTTTAAATTTGAACTTTATCTTGGACCCATATCAAAGAGCAAAAATGATATAGGTTTAACATAAAACCCTCCATCAAATAAAATAATGCAAAAATATTGTTTCTACAACCAAACCATTTGATGGAATTCACCCTGAATCATGTCATTCTTTGCTTGCTTCATGCAAAAATGTGTCTAGAACCACAAATCTTCATGCAAATTTTTTGAAAATTTATATTTTATTTTCTTAACGTTCATAATTTTTTGAGGGTTGTACTCATAACCACTATAGAGTTTATCAGTTTGGACTGGGTCCGTTGTATGATGGTCAAGTGATATAAAATTACAAGGGCAATAGTTGAGACTTGGACATCACATTTTTTAATAATATCAAAAGTTATGTTTCCAAAAAACTGGCACAGGTCTAAACCATCACAATTGATATAGTTTTATAATTTTTTATGTGTATATAGCATAGTTTGATTCAATAGTTGATCATACTCTCATTATTATTTGAATATTTATTTAAGAAAGTGTCAATCATAGTTTAACCTAACAAATGTCATTCATACACAAATATTTGTATTGATCATCTCATACAAAAGTATGAACAATAATAGTCAAAATCTAGGTGCACATAGGACATAAGTCAATCTAACTTATTGCAAATAAACAATACATACTAAAATATTATGCTATTAAAATAAAATATTATGTAATTGTCCTCCAATTTAATGTTTTGAATTAATGCACTCTTGCAACTCTTTTGTCCCAACATGTAAAACATGATTTTTATGTTAAAGGCATACTTGATAATTTAAAATACACTTAATAGTTTGAGTTTATGCAATATTGCAACTCTTTTGTCCAAAAAAGAAACATAATTGTTATATTAAATGCATAGTTAATAATTTAAAACACACACACATGTACAACATCTCATTCTCATCCAAATAGAAGGATACATCATGTACAACTTCTAATCCAAATATACACAAGTATCAATATGAAACAAAACAATGTTCCAAGTTTTTGAGAGGAGTTGTTTTATGTGACCTACATACTAGTATGTTCTAGCAATGAAATAACAACATGCTTCAAAGAAAAAGAAAAAAAAATCCATTATGTTATTGTGTTTAATCAATATGAAAACAAAAGGGCTCAATTAGGAGGGTCCCATAAGAGAAGGGAAAACGTTTACCTTTATTTATTTTGTTGTTTTCCTTTTGGAGTATTAAGATTAGAGTGATTTGTTGAGTCCCCCGTTGAAATTGGGGCAGTGGGCCAAGATAACCACATGCTCACCTTTTTATGCAAGACTGTAACTGCGTAACAAAGAGAAGTCTCACACAAGAGGACCCTAGTTTGCACTGACTTCATGTACAATTCCATACTCCGCAAGGCCTGAATTTGATGGACATATATCTATATCTAGCAATTTTTTCCATAAAATACTTTGAAAACTACGAGAAAAACCATATTACATGAAAGGGAAAATTTTGGCAGATCATCAAAAACTATATAATATTATAGTAAAATATATGTGTAGTAGATATGATATATTTTTTTAAATAAAATATATTTGCACATTTGAAAGACAATTTTGGATGGATAATTGTCACAAAAAAATAGCTCAACAAACAAAGTCTCAATCAACCATCAAATTTAAGCCTCGAATTTCTCCCTATAGTCAAGTTCAATATCAATCGGCTTGTATTTTTTAAATCAAGTTGATAGATAAGGGAGTATAGACACCCACTAACCAACTTTACAAAATGGATGGCATAGGATCTCCACATTACAAATATCTTGTCACATCAATAGAAAAAATTCATTCCTATGTCAATGTAGCACTATACAAGCCATGCAAATCCTATCATAGCAAAACAATGATGGTGCAAATCCATTACAAAAGAGATAATTCATGTTTATACACATAGTGGCCTTGTTTAGTTGAGTAGTAGTAAGAGTTTCCTTGGTGAAGTGCATAAATTTCTTAATTGAGGAGATCATGAAGGGGAAGATGAGAACTTGTAGCCAAGTATTTTGCTTAATCAACAAGCATAGCCATCTTATGGTTGATGTAGATGAGCTTTGATGTAGAGGGTTGATGTTTCAATCATTTGCAAGGTAATTAGTAATTAAGGTAAAAACTCATTTTAAGATTTACCAGCACAACCATCTTATGGTTAATGTAGATGAGGTTTGGAGTAGTGAGTTGATGTTTCCATTGTTTTAAGAAAATTGGCTCCCCTTGGAAAAGAGAATGTGAAAAATGTAGTGGTTTTTATCTTTGAGTCTTGGATAGGCCTATATATGGGAAGGCTACATAGGCCCATATGCAATGGGTATGTGCAGGATCATGATGGGCCAAAAATAGGCAATATGATGGGTATGTGTAGAGTATGTGGCTAACGACTTTTTTTAACCCAAAATTGATGAAACGAAAAGGGTTTTCAAAGGAGATTCTTAGCTTTCCGCCAATATAAATTATGCTTTACTTTGAATTTAATAAATAATTATTATTCATTTTCTATTTAAATTACACTAAAATCCTAATTGATAGCTAATTGAAAACATCTATAGCTTTCTTAAAATGATATCACATATTTTGAATCAAACATGTGTCACATTCTATGCTTTGCATACTATAGGATTAAAAAGAAAAAAATGAATTTCATGAAGTTTTCAATCGCTATGATCGACATGTTTTTATTTTTTAAAATTTGTAATAAAAAATTCATAATCACCATTATTTAATTGAAAAAATTTACAAAAAAATATGCATCATATCCCATTACGAGTCCTCTACTTATATCTAAAAATCTTATAAAAAATATTAATATTTTATTGTGGCTAGGTGGTCGACAAACACCTACTTCTTATTTTTTCTCTGAAATTTAAGTACTACTGCATTGAAATTTCAAATTTTCACCAAATAGATTTTTTTTTAAAAAAAACTAGTAGTTTTGAAACTACATTCAATTTGCTATAGATTCTATTGTTACATATTTTTGAAATAATATAGATAACTTATTCAATTTGTTACGTCAAGTTGCCTAACTCTGATTTTTCTAAAAAAATTGCCACTTAAGAGCCTATTTTTTCCATGATGATCTTGCACATACC
>VDFB02334816.1:0-62122 GCA_007258455.2 Sequoia sempervirens | reverse complement strand
ATATACATAAATATTATAATGTGAATATAATATATATATTATATTAAAAGTATTTCTCATTATGTAATATAGCGCAAGATTGAAGAGGCTTCTGAAAGTCATTCTTTATATACTTTAAACATGATATGAGATAAGCATAACATCACTAGAGTAGGAAATAACAAGTAATGTGAATAGGTGTTTGAAGGGCATAGCATAACTAGACCATAGTTTATGTTGGGTTTGGTGAAGCCCAAATTGGCAAGTTTCTCAAACAAATTGGATAAGGATGCCTTTTGCCTAAATTGGCAAGTTTCTCTCACATACTAATTTTTCCATTTATTGGAGTGGAGACTGTTTTATAAATATTGTTGTTGCTTGAGTATTATTGTATTGTAATTGTTCCCCTACTTTGAGAGTGGATGTAGGCAATTGTCGAACCACTATAAAATTTGTCTCTTGTGTATTGTTCTTATTTTTATGTTTTCTATTCTATTTCTTTGCTCATTTTAATATTAACAATTGGTATCAAAGCCTGAAGCTCGATGCTGGAAATCGGTGAAGAATTTCCTAAGCTATGGGAAAGTATTGAGTAGAGATGGAAGACAATTGGGTGCTAGATTCTGGAGCTAGATGCTTTTATATTGTGAAGAGACAAGATGGAGTGGGAGTTTCAGATGATGAAGATAATGAGGTTGATTTTATTATTGAAGAATTTCTTTTCAATTTAGATTTACCAAAGAGCAAAGTCTATTGTTGCTTATTCGACTGTGATAAATGCTCTTCTAGCCATGATTTGGATCCTGACATGGGAGTGAGTGATGCCGTGCAAGTGCAACCTGAATCAAGGCACCATGTTCATTAGTGGGATGGCTAGAAAAATGAGGAGGTTTTGACTGAAGAGACTAAGGAGTTTTCCTTTTGAGATGAGGAGGATGCCTCCCAAGGAGAGGAGGATGCAGTCTAGAACTAGGAGAGTGAAGATGAACCTGAGGAAGAGGTCAAAAATCTAGAGGCGGAAATAATGGTTTATGATAATCCATTGTTCGAGCTCGAGGCAAAAATGGTTTATTATAATCCTTTATTCGAATCCCATGTAGTTGGTATAGAGGCAGACGAGGAGGAAAAATTCCAGGCCGATAGCACAGACGTAGCTGGTGAAAAATCTATACCGGAGGTGATTGAGGTGAAAGAAAATGTTGAGGAAATGACAGCGATGTTCAGCCGTGGGCAACTAGTGGAGATTGTACAAGAGGCCTTTTGGGGGAAAATGGTTAAAAACGTTGTTATTAGTGGCTTGTAAAGTGTGAGAGAGAAAAAAATGTTTTTTATTTATTTAAGGGATGATACCGTCTATCTTTGTTGAGAAGGCAATGGAGGCATCACCAAGGAAATCCTTAGCCCAACTCTGAATTTTATGGGTCGCCATGCTTTTGACTTGAGAGAAAGGATTGTCGATGAAATTCAGTCGTTGGAAGACATGAACCACCCTCTGGGTTTCGTAGGTGCCTCCAACATACTCTCATGTCATCTCTCTGCTTCCAAAACTGAGCTTAGTCACTCCAGGAAGCTGGACGAGTTTCTCATGATGCTAAAGAAGGAAACAGAAGCAATCCGCGCAGTGAAAGATCTTCCCAATTTAATGGAAAGCGTTGGTCAGGTCACTAACGATTTTGGAAGCACCGTTTAGTGTGGAACCATGGATATCTTGGCAATGGGTATGTTTGAGAATGGTAGGTTGAAAGAGTTGGTTAAAGGAGTCATGAAGTGTGTGTCTTTAGGCTGCGATCTACTGTCCCACGGAGAGGACTAGCATGAAAATGTCATTTCAGACAAATATGAATCAATGGTATCCCTGCCTAAGAATCAGGAAAGTGGCTTGGACAATGTCAAAATCTCTAGAAGACGGATATTGTCTAATGGGTTAGCAGGCGATGAAGGTAATGGTTTGGTGGGCTCCTGTGCCATCCCATGGCTAGAGGACATGGACAGGGCCTTGCAGAAGTACCTTCTGCAGAATAACAAAAATGAAGGGTCTTTGTCGTCTGCTGATGCGTCTTCCTGCAATGAATTCGGGATGGAGAACTACGGGGAGGTTAATAATTTTATGGTTGCTTATACAGATGCATGCAGAGATCTAATGAGGGAAACAGGTCCCAAGGTTGAATGCGGAGATCTGAGTAAACGGGTGGAAGCTACCAAGAACCCAATGGTGTTGAAGGAGTCGCAGTTTGAGGCCTTTTTGAAGCAAACAGTTAAATCCATTATTGGTGTGAAGGAATTCAGTGGTGTGGCTAAGGGGATTGCACCTGCACCAGCCAAACCTTTACAACATTGGTTTGAGTGGGAGCCCTATTGTTGGGGAAACAATATGTATGTGTAGATAGATCATAGTGAGTTTGCAAATAATGAAGATGAGGTTGTGTTTCCTCATGAAATCATTCACCAAGCGTTTGAGTCAAGGCTATGTGAAGTGGGGATTGCTTTCATTTTTAAGGTTGACGATGTTCTGTTGTTAAGGGTTATTAGCTCTAATGTGCCTTGGAGAAGATTGATTCAAAGTGTTCATGAAAAAAAATTGGCGAAGGTCAAATCTTCGTTGTGGCTGATGTAAATGCTTGTAATGGGGGATATCTTTGAGCAGCAATTTGGCCTTCAAGTGGGAGATTGTTGGGTTTGGTGAAGCCCAAATTGGCAAGTTTCTCAAACAAATTGGATAAGGATACCTTTTGCCTAAATTGGCAAGTTTCTCTCACATACTGATTTTTCCATTTATTGGAGTGGAGACCATTTCATAAATATTGATGTTGCTTAAATATTATTGTATTGTAATTGAGAATTAATAAAAGAGTTTCCCCTGCTTTGAGAGTGGATGTAGGCAATTGTCGAACCACTATAAAATTTGTCTCTTGTATCTTGTTCTTATTTTTATGTTTTCTATTCTATTTCTTTGCTCATTTTAATATTAATAGTTTAAACCAAAGGCAGTGCTATTGAGAATGGTGCAAGGAAGTAAAACAAACGGTAGAATGTGAATTGCATAGAGGACTTAGTTAACTGTTATGAATATAGAATGAATAACAACCAACTCTTAAGTAAGTGGCCACGCGTGATGGTAAGACAGTGAATAAACATTCTGTTGGATTGTGACAATAATAAAACAAGGAAAAAAACAAGAAAATAAATCATATCTCAGTTTTTTAGAAAGAAAACAGTTTTATCTTTTAAAAGGAAATTTCAAATTTCTTGAAAGGAATAAAACAAGTTTTTTCTATGTTAAGTGATGATTGTTAACTTGAAGATATTATATATATCTTGGTTGCCTTGAAGGCAAAGTAAGAGTCGAGGATTGCAGATTGCAAGAGCATTTTTAAATTGTAGATTGCAAGAGTGATTGTAAGTTTGATGTTATTGTAAATTGCAAGAGAAATTGTTGAGATTTGTAAAATTGCAAGAGCAATTATGATAGCAGTAGCTATGAAGCTTGTAATTGTTTTCTCTGAGCAATAAAATTACCTATACCTTGCCCCGTGGATGTTTCCTTGATGTTTTGTCAAGGTTTTACCACGTAAATCAGCTTCTTATGTGTTGTTTTGTTTTTCACTTAATTCTTTGTATTATTTCTTTGCAACTAATTTGTGCTGCAATATTTTAATCTTTTGGGTTTATGCTTCTGCTTCCATAACAAGTGGTATTAAAGCGATTATTTTTGCAACAACTGTATTAGGATTTGGTGTTGAGTTTTACAATGTTATCAAATGGCGAAGGTTTCGAATGCAAGGTTTGAGGTGGAGAAATTTAATGGAAAGAATAGCTTTGAGCTATGGAAGCTTAAGATGCATGATTTGTTAGTGCAACAGGGATTGCACAAAGCATTAGTAGGAAAGTCAAAGAAACCTACAGATATGTCTGATGAAGACTAGGAAGATCTAGATATGAGAGCTCTTAGCACAATTCGGTTGTGTTTGGCAGATGAGGTTCTTTTTAATATTGTTGGAGAGGTAACAACAACAGGCTTATGGAGCAAAATGGAGAGTCTTTACATGACGAAATCCTTGACAAATCAAATCTACTTGAAGAGGCAACTGTATAGTTTGTGAATGAGGGAAGGTTTAAAATTTTTTGATCATTTAAATGTTTTCAATACTCTTATTTGTCAATTAACTAGTATGGGTGTACAAATTGAAGAGGAAGACAAGGCGGTTACACTATTGTGTTTGTTGCTTGAATCTTGGAATCACTTATTTACTTCTATTAGCTTTAGCACAACTGACATCCTTGAATTTGATTTTGTTGTGGGGGCTTTATTTTTTGAAGAGGTGTGGAGGATGTCTAATACACAAATCTCCAAAACATAAGCAATGGTGGCTAAAGGACAGTCCATAGAAAAAGGCAAAAAGGGTAGAGGAAGATGTTAGTATTGCAGTAAATCAGGACATCTCGAGAAAGATTGTTGGAAGTGGAAAGAAGATAATAATGAATCCAAAAATGAAACAAATTTTGCTGAGACAAGTTCAGGTATGGCTGATGAAGTTTTGTCTGTTTGTGATATCTTACAAAATCATGAGGGATGGTTGTTTGATTCCGGTACTTCTAATCACATGTGTCCACATAGGAGTTGGTTTTCTACTTACCAACCTTTTGATGGTGTTGTTCTTATGGGAAATAATACTTCTTGTAAGACTGTTGGGATTGGAAGCATTAAAATTAAAATGTTTGATGGTGTTGTAAAGATGTTAACAAGGGTAGGACATGTACTAGAACTGAAAAAGAATTTAGTTTCTCTGGGAGTTTTGGATTCTGATGGTTATAATTTCTCCAGTCAAGGTGGAGTACTAAAAGTGTCAAAGGGAAATTTAGTTGTCATGGAGGCTACAAAAGTTGGAAACCTTTACAGGCTGAAAGGGAGTACTAAGTTAAATAAAGCAACGGTAGTATCTGATGAGCCTACTTGTTTATGGAAATTGGGTCATATGAGTGTGGAATGGCTAAAGATACTATTAGAGAAGCTGAGGTGGAGTTTGGCTTCTCTTGGCTTGCAGGAAAGGTGGTGAGTGGGCATGAATAGGTATCACATAAATTGTTGTCGAGGTGGAGATTGTTGGATTGTGAAAACAATAAAATAAGGAAAAAAATAAGAAAACAAATCATATCTCAGTTTTTTAGAAAGAAAATAGCTTTATCTTTTAAAAGGAAATTTCTAGTTTCTTTAAAGGAATAAAACAAGTTTTTTCTATGTTATGTTATGATTGTTATCTTGAAGATATTATATATATCTTGGTTGCCTTGAAGGCAAAGTAAGAGTTGAGGATTGTAGATTACAAGAGCAGTTTTTGAATTGTAGATTGCAAGAGTGATTGTAAGTTTGATGTTATTGTAAATTGCAAGAGCAATTGTTAAGAGTTGTAAAATTGCAAGAGCAATTATGATAGCAGCAGCTATGAAGCTTGTAATTGTTTTCTCTAAGCAATAAAATTACCTATACCTTGCCTCGTGGATGTTTCCTTGATGTTTTGTCAAGGTTTTACCACGTAAATCAACTTCTTATGTGTTGTTTTATTTTTCATTTAATTCTCTGTATTGTTTCTTTGCAACTAATTTGTGCTGCAATATTTTAATCTTCTGGGTTTATGCTTCTGCTTCCATAACACATTCTAACATGATATGTAAACATAAATAGCAGTGCTATAAGTGCTTGGATAGCCAATTCAATGCAATGAGACGAGTGAGTAAGCATGGTAATATATATTGCATAGCAAGCAAAAGATGCATGTAAATATAAGAAGAAAATATAAGTTTCCATGAGCTTTGCAAACATAGATAAACGCTTTAAATGAGTTGACACTTTTGCAAAGTGTTGAGTAAAATAAAGACCCAGTCAGAGATTTAAACGCTGGAACTAGAATAAGACTTTTTTCCTTTGTGAGAGAGCAACAACTAGAATGATAGGGAATGAGGCATTTTGGTGGCAAAAACTTGAGGATTGCATTGACCAAATAGAATTCTATAGCTACAAGTCAATTTGTTTTTGATAATCGTGTGCATAAATGAATCGGTCAAACCATAGCTGGCTCAGTAAGAGGTCGATTTGTTGTTCCATTTGTTGAGTAATTGTTTAAATTATTGCCACATTCTTGAATGAGCTTAGTCGAATTTTATTTTTGAGAGGTGTTAATTTGTTTAGCTAACATGTAGGCTTTAATATCTCTCATTTTTGTATAAATAGATGAGCTACTTCTCTCAGTTGGACGTCGATCATTCTTGTTTACTGTTGTTTTATATATATCTGAACTATTCATTTATGAGTTGAGAGTAATTGTGAGGTAGAGTGAGTGAGTTATTGTGAGTTACTTCTTGGGTGGTTTAGAGTATTGAAAAGAAGCTTGGCAAGTTGATAATGGAAAGGAATGAAGTAGAGAACCAGTGATTCAATTGGATTAAAGCGATTAATAGGCATGAGATTTTATTCTCTTTATGTTTATCTATTTTTGTGAAAGATTAAATGTCATGTATGTTTTGTGTGGAATGCATTAGATTGCTTGAAATAGAGTAATGATCTATTTAAATAGGAGAAAGGAAAATAATCTAGTTGTTATGATTCCTTATGAGTGTTTGTACATACTCCATATTAAAGAGTGAGTATTGTCAACCATATTATATACTAGGATTGATGAAAGCGTGAATAGCTTAAGGGAGTGATTTAATATTCTTATATACTCTATATGGGAATTCAAATGATGATGTTTCTATACGTAGATAGTCGACACTACATGTATAATGTGAAATGTATCAATGCCATGAAATGACTAGACAATGTTAGCTTACAATGATAGGAAACCTTAGGAATGATAAGGTTTAGCAAATACATCAACAGTGATAGTATGAAAGATATGATAGGATGAGACGTCATATTGCTAATCTATACATGAATGATCACTTGATCATTACTTTACTATTGATTGAAACCCTAGGTTAAGAATTACCTATTGGGTTGGAATATTTACTTGATTACTTGTTGGAACCAATAGGTTGAGAATAATCTACTTGGTTGGATTACTTATTTGACCTTGGGTTGGAGCACTAAGGTTGAGATTAACCTACATGATCAGGATGATTGTTGAATTTATCTTGGGATTAGAGTAAATTGAAGTTGAGAGAAACCTATGCGATTAAGTTGATCACTTGAATTTGTGAATTACTATTCAGATGGAGCCATAGGTGGGATTACTTTATCAAGTTGGAATTTCCACTTGATTGATTTATACTCTTGGCATGAAGTCATTTTATTGATGAAAATCTACTATTTGATTAGCCTTTTATTGGTAAGATTATACACTCTTGAATAGAGTCTTTTATTGTTGAGACTATATTTTTGAGTGATTCATTTATCGATATGATTATCACATTGATCAAGGCCATTTATTGTTGTGATAATTTCCTGAATGGAATCTTTTATTGATGAATAATTATATATATGATAAGATGCAGCTTGAGTAGCTATACTAAGATTATGAAGTTAATATTCATAAAGTTAGAGCCATGAGAGCTCGTAGGTTATTTTTGGATTTAGAGTATCCAATGAAGAGTTAGCTTATGCATGAGAAATACTTAGTATAAATAGTATTGTAAGTTTAAAGGAGAATAGGTTGTTCCTGGGGTTAAAGATTACCTCATGAAGGAATTACCTATGCATAGTGTATAAACGATCTTGAGACAAATCGAGCTAGGGAAGTGTATGTGATCTAGGATGACTTTTTATATGAAACTTTGGCCAAAGTAGTGTAATTTGCCACTAGTTATGCTGTCAATTTCACTATGTACCTTTTATGCATGTTAGTTCAAGATTTCCATACAAGTTAGGATGTATACAAGATCTAGTCATGTAGGGCACAACATTGAGCTTAGGAAGGCTATATGTTATGGGGTTTTACCAACCAATCTCTTCGTTGAAGGGTAAGGCCATCTTGCCATATGCGATATATGTGCGAGGGACCACATTTGAGTCTGTGATTGATAGAAAATCGCTTGAGTGATGCTTCTCCTCATCAATTGGAAGCCGAGGTTTGGGGGGTGTTTGCACCAGTATTGGGGACAAATAGAATGCTTGCACTAGGGAAAGAGGGCATTTAAAATGTATGCACCAATGTGGCGACATCTGAATTATTTGTACACCTATTGCTGAAGGAAGCTCAAAAGAGCTAGTATGAATCTTGTACCCATTTATATGGAATGTTGTAATCATGAATGCTAAACTTGAGTTTATTCAATATGAAATCTATATTAATAGAAGATTTGTGAAATTACATTGAAATGCAATGGAAGTTTGGTATAGTTTTTATTTCAAATGTGCATGTAATTTACTTTATGGAAAGAAATTATTTCCAAAGTCTTAACACAACAAACCAAATGGTTTCTTCACAAGTTCAAAAATTTACATGCAAGGAATGCACCAAACAAGGCTAAAAAAAAATGCCAAATGTGGATTTTCACACCCAGGCCTCTTTAAAACTTGTGGAACACCCTTAAAAAACTAAAAATGACATGTTAGGACCAAAAAAGAGTCTTTAGAATCTCAAACTCCAAGTTTTGTTCACACTTTCTTCACAAATCCATCAATTTTGCTTATAGTGCATCAAACAATGAAATTTGACCATAATTTTCAAAAGAGATTTCAAACCCACAAACCAATTACTATTATAGATACCCTTTTCCAATTTCAAAACATATAAAAAGTGCAGGGGTGGTTTCTTTGTAACAAACCCTTCAAATCTTTGTTGTTACGTTTTTACCAAGGCCTATTCAAGCTTGTTCATAAGAGGGTTTATTGAATCTACAAACTCCAAGCATCCAGTCTACAAAAAAAAACTTCAAACACCTCAAATATGACCTATAAAAACATTTTCAACCATCACAAGATCAATCCCAAAAGCTTTTTAACAAACCCTAGCACCTACACCTCTCATTTGCACGAAAACATGTGCATTTCACCCTAGGGCATCATCGTATTAGCCAAAACCTCCTTCCCTGCATCTACAAACCTACAAACATGAAAGGATAGCCTATCTAACACCATTATACCTATTTATAGAGGTTTCCATCAGTGGAATGGTCAATTATGCTATTTTCTTACTCTCAAACCCTCAAAAATAGGGTTTCCAACCCGCCTTTGGTATTTTGGCTCTAAAATCCTCCTCGCTTGATGAAATCAACTCAAATAAAAGCCAAAACACTCTTAGTTCATGCATCCATCAAATTCAATACACTTTAGACCAATATTCCTCAGTACAGAATCATACAGTAGCCTGTAGCAGCAAAATTGAATGTAAACACACAAAAAATTAGAGGTTTTTATTGCTTTCTCAACAAAACCAACTTCCAGCCCCCTGGATCAAGTCTTTCAAGGCATATTTAAACCTTACACACCAAAAACCAACATTTGCAAGATTGAACCCATGTGATTCTAATCACCTAAACAATTTAGAAAGGGTCTCAATGGACCTTATTACACCAAAATACATGACTGGAAACACAAAATCCAATACTATACCCTATTTACATGTTGCTAACTAGGTGCCCCTACACCATACACCCAGAAAAAAGAGGAACTCAAGTCCCCTTGAGGACTGTAGTGCAACAAACCATGCTTGATCACATCATTACTTAGATCTCCAAATGACTTTCCATCTAGTAATCCTTTCCATTGAACCAGGTATTGAAGATTTTCATCGCTCTTTGCATTAGGGAACTCTTTGCCACCTAGAAATTGCTTCAACTTCACAAACAGACTTGATGGATGTTCTTTGTTTCTTTCCTCATTTGAAAACATTGTTGAACTTGCTTGAGTACCTGGAAACATACCTTTTCCATCTTTACCATGAACTATCTTCTTCCTTAATTAACTGTGTGCTTGGACTTATCCACTTGTCTTTGCAACTCACCTTTGATCTCGTCACCTTTTCCTTTCATCTCTTCCACTAGTTGTGGTGCACCTAGAACTGCTACTTCATCAAACCTATGAGCCTCTGCCATAAAATGTATGAATTGACCAATATCTCCTTTTGAAAACAAGGAGTGGAACACCTCCTTTACCTTCCTAGCAACATACTCAAACTCATCTTGAATCTTCAAGATCAATTCATTATTGACCTTATCCATATCATATCTTGATACCAACTCATTATCATTTCCCTCCAACATTTGATTACTCTTCATGTCTATTGTCCTAGTATCTTCATATTTAGTAGTGGTTGCAAGTTGCATGTTCTCTCCTTTCTCTACTTTGATGAATTCCTTTCTACCTAACATTATCACATTGGCTGCCTTAGTTTGTCCCTTATCATCTTCTATCAATGGAGTCAAAGTAAAAGATATTACATCCTTTTCAATCTCATAAGTGTTGCTTCTACCATCATATAAGGCATGACTATCAAACTGCCAAGGTCTTCCTAGCAGCAAATGGCACATATCCATAGGCAATATATCACAAAGAATTTTGTCCTTATATCCACCTATATTGAACTCAACCCAAGCTTGCTCATTCACCAAAATAGATTAACTCTCACTCAACCAAGAAACCTTATAAGGTGTATCGTGTGGTATCTTTTCTAAGTTAAGTTTATCAACCATTTCAATAAACACCATGTTATTTGTGCTTCCTGAATCTATTACCACTTTACATGCCTTTCCCATGCATTTTCAAGTTGTTTTGAAGAGTGTCCTTTGTGATGGATCCTTCTCCTTGGATGCTTTGATGAGTGTTCTTCTAACCATTAAGGATTCTCCAACTTCTGGAGCAACAAGCTGAATAGGAGAGTTAACACTCTCGCAATCTTCCTCTTGCACCAACTGTGTTCTTCTTTCACCACCGTGTGATGTAGAAAGTTGCTTATCCGGACACTTCCATGCTTGATGGCCAAATTGATTGCAATGGTAGCATCTCCCTTAAAATGTGTTTGAACCTCTACCTTGTCCACCAAATCTACCTCTAAAGCCACCTCTTTAATTGACAACTTGGTCTTTGCTTTTAATTGCATCTTCTTAGTCTTCGTAGGACTGCCTTGAACCTCTTCCTCTATTAGTGCTACCTTTGCCTCTTCCTTATCTTTCTTGCCTTCTTTTTAACTTCTCTTCTGCCCTAGCAGCCAACTGAAAATATTCTTCAACTGTTCTAGGGGTGGCAAGACTCAATTCATCTTGGTTATTGAACCTTAAACCATTCATATACCTTGCTATCTTCTCAACTTCATCTTCAACATGACCTACTCTAATGCTCAACTTATGACTCATTTGTATAAGCCAAGACATCCATCTCTTTTTGTTTGAGATTTTGCAACTTCCTAAATGTTTGAATTGCATGGTCATTGGGAAAGAATTGACTCTTAATATTTGACACCATCCTATCTCATGAACTTATTTTTGTTTTTCCCTTTTTCACTCTTTCTTCCTGTACATAGTTCCACCAAGTTAGGGCAGGGCCTTTCAATTTGGTTTTAGCAAATTTTACTTTTTGTTCATCTGCTGCCTCCTTGTATTCAAAATAGTTGTCCATTGCATCAATCCAATCTAGCACTTCTTCTGCATCCAACTTCCCACTATACATTGGAAAATCCAATTTCACATTAGGAGCATCACTCTTAATAGCCTTCAGCATCTTAACCATCCTTCTTTCATCAGGGTCCAATTCATCTTCATCACCTTGGACTCCTCCTTGAGGGTTTTCACTCTCACCCTCTTTAGTGGCCTTTCCTCTCTTTTGTTTTGTTTTGTTTCCAATGCTACAAGTCTAGCTAAAACTACTTCTTGAGACTCCTTCATTATCTTTATTTCTCTAGCAATGGTTGCACTACCTTTAGGAGGCATCTTGTCCTTTCAAATTCCAATTTTCTCCTCTTCAAACTTTAACTTCTTTCTCTCAAATGATTAAAACTCTAATACCACTTGATGTAGAGTAGGGAGGGAGAATGCAAAACAACTCAATCAAAGTCTTTCCAAAGTATTAACACAATAAACCAAATGGTTTCTTCACAAGTTCAAAAATTTACATGCAAGGGATTCACCAAACAAGGCTACAAAAAAAATGCCATATGTGGATTTTCACACCCAAACCTCTTTCCAACATGCGGAACACCCTTAACAAACTAAAAATGACATTTTAGGACCAAAAAAGAGTCTTTAGAATCTCAAACTCCAAGTTTTGTTCACACTTCCTTCACAAATCCATCAATTTTGCTTGTAGTGCATCAAATAGTGAAATTTGACCATAATTTTCAAAAGAGATTTCAAACCCATAAACTAATTACTATTCTAGATACCCTTTTCCAATTTTCAAAACATATCAAAAGTGCAAGGGTGGTTTCTTTGTAACAAACCCTTCAAATATCTACTACTACATTTTTACCAAGCCTTATTTAGGCTTTTTCATAAGAGGGTTTATTGAATCTACAAATTCCAAGCCTCTACTCTACAAACCAACACTTCAAACACCTAAAATATGACCTACAAAAATGTTTTCCACCATCACAAGACCAATCCCAAAAGCTTTTTGACAAACCCTAGCACCTACACTTCTCATTTGCGTGAGAACATGTGCATTTCACCCTAGGGCATCATCATATTAGCCCAAAACCTCCTTCCCTGCATCTAAAAACCTACAAACATGAAAGAATAGCCTATATAACATCATTACACTAATTTTTAGAGGTTTACATTTGTGGAATGGTCAATTATGCCATTTTCTTGTTAGTGTTTGGTAGCTTTGGGAGATATTTTCCCTTTAATATAATGATTTCCAAGGCAGGTCGGCCTTGATGGGAAAATAATATTTTATATTTTTTTATTCTCTATGGGAGCCAACTTGGTGAAGAGGTCACCTATCATTGTATATAAGGGAAGTGATGCTATTTCATTTACACATCAAGCTCATTCATTCAATTTGCACCTTAGGAGCAGCAACACCAACTTTATCAACAGTTCGCCACTTTAACAATAGATCTGATTCCTTGGAGAAGCATTATCATTTGCTCAAGAGGAAGTAGTAGATATAATTTGTTTTTCTCCCTCGAGTAGGAGGGTTTTCCTAGGGTAACCTCCATGTTTATTGTTCATGTGTTGCACTTATCTAGTTTATAATAAATCTAATCTGAAAACTAACATAGTATCAGAGCGGGTTTAAGAAAAGATTTGATCAGATTTGTTTAAGCAAAGATGAAATTGGAGATCTTTGAAGTGGGAACAAGTTTGAGTTCGTGAGTAATCTGAGCAAGTTTGTAGCTTTAGCTAAGTTTCTCCAGGACATGTTATTCCTTCTATTACTCAATTGTTCTCTAGCCTTGGTGCATTTGTCTGCGGACATGAAAGTTTCAAAAGTAGGGTTTGGCATGGCAGTTTATGAGGGTGTGCTGGCTCATTTTAGTTGCTACATACTATTGAAGGAACCTGTAGATGCTGGCGTGAGATTTGTGGGAGAGTATTGTGAGTTTTAGGACCTGGTCATTGTCATTCTTCAGTAATCTGCACTTAAACTGGGTTGTATGTGAGTGTCTGTGGGTGAAGTTTGATCTCAAGGAAACATTGTAACTCCTAGAAGTATTTCATAGGGGCCACGTGGTCCCTTGCTATCAAAATACTATTGTTGTATTGAGTTCTCAAACCTACCATAACCATATCTAGGTTTGCTTTGTACATTAATGAGGGAACATAAATTCAGATTTCTGAGAAGTAATATAAAGCTCAAGCTAGATTGAATCAGTTTCATAGATTATGCCATTTCTATAGAAGTTTAGTGGCCAAAGGAGCAGAAAATGGTTACATTTTTTTGCATGTTTTAACAGGACCTAGTGTTGGGAATATGTTATGGAATGGTCATGATGTGACAAACTCTAGTATCCATGAGTTGTTTAAAGTAGAATTGCATTGGGCGGGACTTAAGGATGCAATCAAGAATAAATTAAGTGTTCTAGATAATGTTGAATTTTGGGAAACGTTGGAAGGTAAAAGTGGGAAGTCTCATAAGGCATTAGAATTCATGGGTTTGGGACATGTCATGAATGAACCAACTCAGGTGTTTGATCTAAAAATATGAGGTCAGTTGCATGGGATGAAAAAGCTAAAGGTGGCGAAGATGAGACATAGCTACTGGTCTAGCCCAATGGTGTACCAACATAAAGAGATAAGTATTTTATGCTTGTATCTTGAATAAATTTTATGTAGTTAATAATAATTCATGCAATTGGGAATAGTGAATCATGTATGCTTCTATCATTGGTATTTCTCTTCGGGATAGTTTAATTCTATGAACTATTATTAATCTCTCTAAAATGCTTCCAGGACGGATCGAGGAGCAAAAGGATAATGAGATATTTCATAAGGAATTCAAGGGAGGAAGAGCTTGATGCATCTTGTGAGGAAGTCACGCAGGCTAAAGAAATGAACAAACATGGAGACATAGCTTGCAGCCTTGGGACTGAGCTGGTGGCGCATAACTCTCATGATTCTTCACTCAAGGGCACAAGGTTGGGTCAACCTTGAATGGAGAATTTGCGATCGGTTTCTTCAAAGAGGAGGAAATAACATTCAGAGGGAGTCTAATAAACCAACAGGGGCAACCTTGGACAAGGAGGTCAGGAGGTTGATGCAAGTACTTAGAGCTTCAGAGGGAGTCACATCATCATAAATATTTCTTGTAGTGTATACTTCTCTGAGATGGAAAAATATGAGGTGAAAGCCCTTGTAGTGTATATTTCTCTGAGACGGAGAGATATGAGGTGAAAGCCCTTGTAGTGTATATTTTTCTAAGACGGAGAAATATGAGGTGAAATCCCTTGTAGTGTATATTTCTCTAAGATGAAGAAATATGAGGTGAAAGCCCTTGTAGTGTATATTTCTTTGAGATGGAGAAATATGAGGTGAAAGCCCTTGTAGCATATATTTCTCTAAGATAGAGAAATATGAGGTGTGAGCCCTTGTTCATCTCTAAGGCAGAGATGAGATGTCATGTTGAGAGACTCCATGACAACATCACGTTGAGAGACTTCATGATGAACCCTTGTACTTGTGTTTCTTTCCACACATGGGAGTAGCCATGGTGGATGTCATGTTGAGAGACTCCATGATGATATCACATTGAGAGACTCTGTCATGAACACTTGTACATGTGCTTCTTTCCACACATGGGAGTAGCCATGGTGGAAGTCATGTTGAGAAACTCCATGATGAAATCATGTTGAGAGTCTCAGTGATGAACCTTTGTACTTTTCTGAGACTGAGACGTGTTTCGTCATGTTGAGAGACTCCATGATGACATCACGTTGAGAGACTTCGTGATGAACCTAAGATGTGTTTTCCACAAATGGGTGTAGCCATTGTGGGTGTCATGTTGAGAGACTCCATGATGAGGATATCTAGAAAATACCTCCCTAGCTAAGAGGGAGTGTTAGTGTTTGGTAGCTTCGGGAGATATTTTCCCTTTAATATAATGATTTCCAAGGCAGGTTGACCTTGATGGGCAAATAATTTCTTTTATTCTCTAAGGGAGTTGACCTAGTGAAGAGGTCACCTATCATTGTATATATGGGGAGTGATGCTATGTCATTTACACATCAAGCTCATTCTTTCAATTCGCACCTTAGGAGCAACAACACCAACTTTATCAGTAGTTTGCACTTTAACAACATATCTGATTCCTTGGAGAAGCATTATCATTTGCTCAAGAGGAAGCAACAGATATAATTTGTTTTTCTCCCTCGAGTAGGAGGGTTTTCCCAAGGTAATCTCTGTGTTTATTGTTCATGTGTTGCACTTATCTGGTTTCTGTTAAATTTGATTTGAAAAACTAACATTTCTTACTCTCAAACCCCCGAAAACATGGTTTCCAACCCGCCTTCAGTATTTTGGCTCTAAAATCCTCCTAATTTGATGAAATCAACTCAAATAAAAACCAAAACACTCTTAGTTCATGCCTCCATCAGATTCAATACACTTTAGACCAATATTCCTCAATACGGAATCGTACAGTAGCCTATAGCAGAAAAATTGAATGTAAACACACAAAAAATTAGAGGTTTTTATTGCTTTCTCAACAAAACCAACTTCCAACCCCTTGCATCGAGCCTTTCAAGGAATATTTAAACATTACACATCAACAACCAACTAACACAACTGAATCTAACCACCATTTAAACTTCTTGACCGTTGGACTTCCCATTTTTTCATTTTTTGCACTATGACAACATTGTCAACATTTTACAACATTTGCAAGATTGACCCCATATGACTCTAATCACCTAAACACATTATAAATGGTCTGAATGGACCTTATTACACCCAAATACATGACTGAAAACACAAAATCCAATACTAGACCCTATTTACATGTTACTAAATAGGTGCCCCTACACCAACACCTAAAATGGTAAGGTAAAAGATAAGGAAAATGATAAATGAGTGACTGCTAGGATTCTCTAACTGGGTGCTTGGAAAGAGGCAATGGGTGTCTCTTGGTTTTCCATCATTTATTGAATTTAATGTAATGCTTAATTTTCAAGTTTGGGTACCAAAGTTGGAGGGAAAGTATTGGGTCCAAAATTAGTGTCACTTTACATTTTGAGGAGGTAATCCAAGAGTTGGGACGTTTGGAATGAAGGGTCGTCTTTAGGTACCATATTTGGGGCTTAAGATCTCTTCACAAGTCTATAAAATCAACTCCTTGGACATAGAAATTATGAAGAACAATTGAATGTAGTGTTACTCTAAAGGAAAAAGGATAGATTGAAGCATAAAAAAGTTTTTCACATGTACACAAGTGCTTCTATGTTGAGGAAAAAAAGGAGAATGGAAGTGAATGAATTGTAATCTTTAATAACCACCACAATTTTTTTCAATTTTGCACTCATTAGCGTTAGCCAAAATAACAATGGTAATCAATTGAATTAAGATACCTTCCACTTTATGATCACCTAGTTCCTAATGTGGGCAAGGTGAGAGAATACAGTGGCAAGGTGTACATTGTATTAATTGAAAGCAACCACTTGTTAAGTGGGGTGAGTGATAATCAAGAATCAATTTAAAGAAAATACCTTCCACTTTCTTATCAACCAGATCCTGAGGTGGGCAAGGTGAGAGCATACAGTGGTAAGGCTTATAATTAAGTGCTTCTAAAGTAAACCACTTGTTTAGTGGGATGAGCATGAATTCTTCAAAGCTTAAAATGAAACATTTGCTTATTCAATGAGAATTACAACTAGCAAAGAAAGCAATCAACAACTAGTTGACCAAGGCAAAAAAAAGACCCTTCTCTTATTCAGTGGGAAAAACATGAAACTAAAGAAAGCTCATCCACTTATTTAGTGCAGGAATGCCACTTATTTAGTGGGGTTATAAATGACCACTTATTCAGTGGGGTAAGTAGCACTAATCAAAAGAGAAAATCACTGGTGGTACTACCAAAATGGTGTTCAATGAGCTCATTACAAATAATTTCTAAAATGTCATAATCTGCTACTACAATATGGAAATAGTTAGAAACTCTTGGCACAACCCCCCAACATGAAACAATGTATTCCCAACAAAGTACTATTAATTATACCTCATAAGATGACCACCAATGATTAAGACAAGTTCGAAACACTACTGCTACAGTTTCAATATGCTACAATAGGTCTGAAAACACCCTGGACAACAAGAATAACCATGGCAGAACTCCTAAGAACACCCAAATCAACAAGAAACTCCTCCAAATTGATATCAATGCAAAATAGAGGAATGAGCACCATAAAACAACACACAAATAGTTGCTAGAAGGAGATGAATGCTCCTTACACCCCCACACCCCCTAGGGCCAAGATGTATAGCCAACAAGAGGAGAAATCCTCTCTAGAAAATCATAATCTCAACCAAAAAAATTGCAAATTAGAGCATAGGTACACCCAATATAGAGTAGAAGAATGGCCCAATACCTAGAATCAAATCTCCGATGCTTCACTTAGCTATAGAAAAACATGGTACAACCTAGGTGTAGGAAAAGGGCATGGGCAACAAGAAGTAACTTTGAAAATCTCCTCCAATCACTCCAAAACTCTACAAGATCAGTTAAAACACCAAAATACAAAGCTAGAAAATATCATTTGAAGCCAAAACTAAAATTCATCACCAATAAGCTCCGATTGTGATTCCTACAATGAAGCCACACCCACATCCAACTAGGGAGTATCTTGCAACTCTAAAACTAGATCCAACCTCGAGGGTTTTTATCCTCAACAACCAAGGATTGTGACACCAATTTGATGGCACTTCATTTTCTTCAAATTGCAAAACCAAAATGAGAGCAAGAGGTGAGCTTTTATAGAGATAAGGGCTCCAAATTTGAATTGTATTTTCCCTCCAAATCGGATGCCCAACCCAAGGAATAAGTATTTATTTTGTTTTTCACATTATTTCCCCAACTTTGGCGTCTAATGTAGGAGGAGCAAGACCACCTTTTAAAACAACTTTAAGTTGTCAAGTCTAGGCATGGGGAGATACAAGGGGCCCAAAATAAACTTTATAACTAAAGATATAAAATTAAATTTTTTGAGGAATTAAGTAATGATGGATAAATAATATGCCAAAATTATCAGAACTCACCACATTGAATTGTCAACCACTGCCAAAACTGGAAACCCTGCTTTGTACTATTGTTAGGACCAAGTGCCCAAAATAGCACTTACTAAAAATAGCAAACTGTTAAAAACAATAAGTGTGTCCAAATGCCATATTAGCTTAAACTGAGTTGCACTAAAACTTACCAAAAATAGACATTGCTAACATTATCAATATTGCCCACCAAGGATCTTAGAAAACCTAAAAAATCCTAGAAGATGCTTTGATAACCCTTTGTAAATGCACCCTAAAAGTGATGCCAAGAATCCTCCAAGAATCTTGGAATCCATTGAAATGCCTTTATTTAGCCCATGGGAATCTAAAAATAGGTATCAGTCACTAGAAAGTTTAGGACTAAGAAGGGGACATTATAGTCCTCCCTCCCCAAGATTGCTTGTCCCCAAGCAATCACAAGTTTGTATGTTGCAAAATATACTCATCCTCCCAAGTAGCATCCTCAACTGGTAGATTATTTCAGTTGACTAGATATTATTTTATGGTTCTCTTCCTTAATGAATGCTCTCTAAAATTAATTACTGCTTATGGAACCAAAACCAACTTCCCTTCCATATCCAATGGATGTAACTTAGTAGAAGCAACACCATTATGTCCAAGCACCTTTTTGATGCATGACACATGGAATACATTGTGCACTTTGCTACTCTCTAGAAACTCTAGCTTGTAAGCCACTTCTCCAACTCTCCTAGAGATCTTGAATCGCCCATAAAAACGTGGCTTAAGTTTCTCTGCTCCACTCTTCTTGAGAGTAGACTGTCAATAAGGTTGAAGTCTCAAATAGACCATGTCTCCAACTTCGAACACACACTCAATACATTGTTGATCAACATACATCTTTTGTTGATTTTGGGCATGTTGGAGATTTTTTGTAACATACCCATTGTTCTACCCATTGTTTTTACTATGTTTTACTCACAAGTGAAAGTTTATGCTACTAACATTACGAGCAATAAAAAAAATTCCTTTTCATATGATTAACAAGATGCACATTTGAAAAATAACCATTTCAAACTTTCACATTGCATAACAAAGAATCATTTCAATCATTCAAGTAACGATTTCACATTACATAATTTTATGACAACACTTTCCATGTACAATTTCTCAATAAGAAAAGAGTTACACGTTTACATACATAGCTTCTATGAGCTCAATGATAAAGATATATAAACAAAATACAATGGTTTATATTTCCATAACGTTGGTGCATACCTCCTAGATGTCCCCATCACTAGTGCATACATTCTAGGTGTCCACAAACTGGAACTACATCCTCAAATCTTGGTCACCAACTGCATGAGGGAGAGCATCACTCAAGCACTTTTCTGCCAACCATGGACTTACTGTGGTCCCCTGCACATCTACCTAATATGGCCCTACCCTTCAACAGAGAGATTGGTTTGGTAAACCCATAAGCCTAACCTTCCTGAGCATAGTGTTGTGTCCTACATATCTAGAGCTACCTTCATTGGTTTCCCTGCCTAAAATGCAATCATGGATCACAATGAACTGATAGTGTAAATTGTAGCCACTTACACTGCTTTGGCCAAAGAATTCAACACCTAGTACTTCAAGTGAGAGTCATTAGTCCACCCACCCTTAAGCTCGATTTGGTATTGACCATAAACATAACACACATTTAATTCAAGGTGATAACATAACAAATGTTCAACAAGATAATTTCCTTAACCATGGATTACCCTAACCCTAGGAATATCCAAGTTCATAACAAATTGATTATCTAGGTTACACCCTTTCCTATGCATTCCTCTAACCCCATGTATAACCACACTAATCATACGTGCACACATACTAGTGTCTAGCTAGGTTACCACCTTTCCCATGGATTTCTCTAACCCCAAGAATAACCATACTAACCTCTTAAGTTCAAAATGATATTTTCGTAAAAGTACTATAAGATAGCAACATATTCCACATCATGCATTATCCATATAGACTTAATGAACTAAGTATGGTTCTAATAGCATTTAAGCCACACATACTTCAAATAATATAAATGTATTCCTAAATAATAGGGTTTCACTAATTCGAGACTCAAACAAGAATCACACAAGAATATTCCATACTTGGAAGTAACTAATTTCATAAGAACAAGCATATAATGCGTTCAAGATTATTCCAAAACAAGGAAACATCTAAGTTCATAAGAACAAGCATATCATGCATTCAAAAAGCAATCTTTCCAAACAAATGCATTATAATCAAATAAACTTTCAAACATAAATAATGGAGCAATAGAAATCAGCATGCGTGGATATAGAGTTCCAATTGTTAATGTTGCTTTCTAACCTTAGCATCCACAATCCCAAACACCATTCCTTCAATGTTCAACTAAACACCAAACTCTAGCCTCCTCTCAAGAATTATTAACAAAATCAACTCACAAAAAAAATTTCTCACAATAATGTTTGCACAAAAATTATAGTAGAATAACAACAAATAAATTAGATTGAATAGCGTAACAAATGGTAGAGAGAGAACCTCTCTATATACTAAAATTTGAGCTTCTAAAGGCTACAGTCAAGCCAACAATTTTGCCACCTTCCTACCTACATGCAACAACTCAATTGGTTAAACTCTTAAATTGCAACACTTGGCAATCCTCATACTTCCAATGGTTGAGTCAACTTCATTCCTTGAGACAAGATGACTCTTTTACTGAGTCAAGGGATAGCAACACCACTTTACAAGTTTCCTATTTAGTTTGTAAGTCGTCTACCCTCTCAAATTTCTACCATCTATGCTTTGACTGTGTCTTATGGTTATCTCATGGCTTTACCAAGTTTTGGCGCAGGTGTAAGAAGTCTTACTGGTTTCACACTCTATAGATTTGACACCACATACTCATAATTTTGTGCCCTTTATCATAGCGTAGTCCAAGACTTATTTAACATTATGAAATTTGCATTCATTCCATTTGCAACGTATAAGTTGTATTCTCCATTTCATGCACAAAATTTAAGTCTTTGTTGACTTATTCTTTGTTTGCTTTAAGCATAGTTTATAAACTTTAGCCATAAAAATGTTTATGTGGCAGTGTTATATCATGCGCATTACTTAACACTTAACACTTTTATTACATATATATATATATATATATATATAAAGAAGAAAAAGAGTAGGTGGGTTACCAAAATGTGATTGATGAACCACTTAGGGACCTATTCTTCCTCAATTCATTAGGAAATGAGATCCCCACCTCAAATTGACTAACAACCCATAGGTGAATCAAATTAAGGTGAAAATCTACAGATTTCCTTTTTTTGCAAGGATGGGGTTTTGGTCAAACAACACTTTGGGGAGAAATATTAAAAATAGCAAATCAACTCCAAAATGTAATCTACAACTTGGAATAGCTAGATGAAACTCAAAATAAGCAGAACCAGAAATCATATCACAGATCAGAGAAGGGCATAATGATGTGCACCAGTCACCAAAATTCAATTTCTAAAGTTGATTTGGGACTCATTCACCCAAAAGCGAATGGGTCCTAAGTTAGGGCTTCTTTGCAACTTTCGAGAGCCTCGACTACATATCTGAATCTCTCAATTTGCTTAGGTTTTAGGTTCGAAAAGCTGGAAATAAATTCTACAAGTGAGTTTCTGTGAGATGACAACTTTTGTAACCTTAACAACTTCTTCAATTTTGATCTTCAAAAGGTCTTTAAGATTTCTTCCACCTAAATCTGCAAACACAAATCAAGAGGGAAAAGTTTTTTGTTTTTGGTGAATAGGGATTTTCCTTGGTCAAACCCTATTTTGGTAATCAAACCTTGAAATGAAATAAAATAGCATGAAAGAGGGAATGGAAAATGAACAATGATATGTTACCACTCAACAAACCCTTAAAAAATTCTTGGAATGTAACTTTGCAATTTGCATGAAATGGTTTCAATGGATGTGGATCTTGATGCTTGAATATTGGCTTAAAATAATGCTTTGAATGTTTGAATGGATCATGAAACCTACATCACAATATTAGCTCCAATAACATGCATGATGCAAGAAGACTCTGACATGACAATTGGATCTTGATTGTTGCAATAAATCTTCAATAAATCTACTTTTGAATGCCTTGAATTTCTCTCGAAATTCTCTTGAAAGTGCTCTTGAAGTCTCATAAAAATTATAGGTGAAACATAGTGAAATAACCTTATATTTATAGATATGAAACCTTAATTTCTTGAAATTCAAATATCAGAAGCCGACATTTGAATATAGATTTGAATATGTTAAAATACCATTGAAAACATAATTTAAATTTAGGTCCTAGATCTAAGGGAGGAACCATTCACCCATGGGTGAATGGGTCCTAGGTCCCTAACCCTAGGACACACATTGCTCAATGAGAAGTGTTATGTTAAGGCATTAATGAATGTTGGGTTTCCTCTTCAGAAATGCAATAAAATAGGCTTGGATTTGAATTAAAGGGGACAATTAAGGAAAATTAAGCTCAATTAATTAAAGGAGCCCTAAAGAAGTGTGAAAGTGTAAAGGGGTACACTTTACAACACTAAAAATAAGGCCAAATTAACATTAATTCCAAAATTAAGTGTGAAAATGTAAATATATATATAGAATACATATATACAATTATATTCACATGATTATAAAATACATTAATTGTCATTCAAATACATATAAACACATATATCAAAACATTATGTATATAGAGTATACGTGTATATATGTTTCCATCAACTTACTATATACTATGTATATATACATATACACACACACATATATATATACACGTGTGTGTATACATACACACACATGTATATATATGTGTGTGTGTGTATATATGATGCATGAGGATAAATGAATCTAGAGCGTACCTAATGAATAATGCATATGTATGTTCGTGTATATTAAATGAAATGATGATAAGATTCTTAGAATAACAAATCTAAACACTTAAAATGAAATGCAATGATTATAAGATGCTTAGAATAACAAATCTAAACACCTAATATGAAAATTCAATGATGATAAGATGCTTATAATAAAATTTTTAAACACCTAAGATGAAAATGCAATGATGATAAGATGCTTAGAATAAAAAATCTAAACACCTAAGATGGAAATGCAATGATGATAAGATGCTTAGAATAAAAAATCTAAACACTTAAGATGAAAATGTAACGATGATAGGATTCTTAGAATAATAAATTTAAATAATCTAAAGTGAAATGCAATGGTGAGATGGGATGAATGAAGATGAAGACTAGGGTAACACCTTAATACATCGAACATAGGGACATACCAGGTATAGAAGAAAGAGATAATTAATGTGCACATAAAATCCATGCTTGGAAAAGAGACAAACGATGGTGAGGAGAAATATGTAGGGGGTGGGATGGGATTAGGTTGATTTGGAATACAATAATTGAACTGTGAAAGAGGGGATTCACTACTCACAAGTCCCAAGACAAATAGGGTCTAAAGGGAGTGAATTTCCCTCAATCACCTCAATGACAATGGTAGAAGAATGGGGTGGAAAATGAAGGACAAATTAGACTTTGTTTTATGTTTTTAGGGATGGAGGATTTTGGTAATTGAATGAGCATACCATAGAGGTTTCAAAATATAGACTAACTGGCTTTCAAATAGAGGATGTCATCGCGAGACATGGACGGCAGCATGACACGCTTTCATCTCAGGGATGTGCTAGCGTCTTGTACGAGAAGAGAATAGAGCATGCAATTTGAAACTCACAGGGCATGCTAACAACCCAAGAACCTTAATCTGATCATTTAAATGGAAATGATAGAATGTTGCTAGTGCATAAAATAAATAAACTAACTACAACCAAAAGAATACTATAACTTGAAAGATAAATTGATTATGAACGAAATGACAAGAAAGGGTAGTAGAAATCCAACTTATGGTTGGTCCAGCCTCCCACAAGCTCCACACAAATGAAGTACCTACACACATGGAGATGAAAAATGTTGGGGCTATGTTATGGAGTTTTCCTTAGTCAAACCCTTGCTTTGGTGTTTCCACCTCCATAGATAGCCAATAGACCACGATAGAGAAAAGATGATAAAGAAAAGTAGACAATAGATATAGAAAGTAAAGACAATCTATATGCTATCTATAATATTGATAATACAATGAAATGAAAACAATAAAGTGTTACCCTCTCTTTGGCAAGCTTGAGAAGCTAAAAGGAAGGATGGTAGCCTTGAGAGTGCAAGACAAATGTGCAAGAATGTAGTACCAATAACTTGAAACCTACGAGAAAGTGATGTAGGAAGAAGCAAGAATGGAGACCGTGAAGTGAGTTTGCAAGAATAAAATTAGAATGTGATAGATTGAGAGAGAGAGTGAGTAGAATCAAGAAGTTGAGTTCAAAATGAGGATATGGAGGCAAAGGGGATGTTTTCGAGCAAGTCTATAGTTGCAATAGTTGTTACAACTCATGGATGCCACGGAACATAAGGCCTCAATGTCCATTGACTTGAGAATATGTCAAGGAGGTCCATACGACGCACAAACATTTGCATGACATGAAATCATCCTTGATGAAATTCCCTCCACTGATAGAAAATGTCAAATCATGGATAGGACAAAGGGTTTAAGGTGGCAGGTTTTTGCATTATCAATGTTACAAGGCTAAGGTAAGAGTTTATTGTGGGAAATTGCATAGTTAGGGTGCAATTTTATGCCTCAACACGAATTAAAATGTAGAGAGCACTTAATTTGATATAACATGGGATACTATGCACCAGGGTATGATAAACCAAGGTGACTTTGTATCACATGCATAGGATTGACACAATAAAACAAATAAATTAATCCAACATCTCATAAAGCCACTAAGGAATTAGGTGGGCACGATGTTAAAAAACCATAAATAGAATGGATGCCCTAGCATAACACAAGATCTCAAAGGATCTTAGTGGGAACAACATGGGACATCCAGGAAAATAAAGCACACAAAGTCCAAGAGCATGGCCTTAGTTTTACCACTCAAGACACACCATGATATGAGGGATTGTGGAAACCTTAAGTAAAATAGGGAGCTTGGAAATAGAAACAAAGATTCCACAAAGCACCAAAGAAATAATAAATATCTCAAATATATTTCAAGCCATAAGGGTGATGGATGGGGTGAATGCAACCTGATTCAAGAAATGATATATCCTACGAAGACCAAGGATGGATTGGTAGGACCTAGGATTCTTATGGAATCAGACAATTAAGATACCTGACATTCTAGGGAGGTAAATGACATTGTTGAAATACCAGCTTGACAAGGGCATTCCCTTGAATTGGAAGTGAACAAAAAGACGAGATCTAATTATAACTATATACAAAGATGACCCCAAATGATGATACAAGACCAACCTTATGTACAAGACACAAGATATGTATAAGAGGGACAATATGTACATGCTATGACATCCAACGAAATATTACTGACAGGATTTTCATAGTATGCTGCCTATTATAGGATTCATAAAACATGTCCAAAACAAGTGGGTGAAGCTCAAGAATTGGGATAGTTAACTCAAATCATTTAATTCTCAACTATAGGGTGATGGATGAATGGCTATATATGATGGGGAATGGGATAGAAATAAATGTGTGGATGTATCACAAAAGTTAGACGAGGATGAGTAGGATAATGGAACTGCCACTTATGCACAATGCTTGCTGCCAGGTTTTCACTATACGTACTTATCCAAGGTGCCACCAAAGGTGGTTTTCACCATAGGACAACTTATTTTTCTTTATTATTATTATTATTATTATTATTTTTAAATCTGATTTTTGAAGGGTTGGATAACTCATTTGATTTAAGAATAGAATCATTTGAGGTGGATAACATTGATGGGTTCATCTAAAGTTTCACCTTCTAGATTAGCCAAGTCATATGCTCCTGAACTATATTTGGCAATAATTATATAAGGACCCAACCAATTAGCTTTTAACTTTCTCTTCTTTTCTCGGTCATGTTGGTTATGTTGATTCTCCTTGAGTACAAGATCACCAAGAAGTTATAGTTGATTGAGACGTACAACCTATACTCATCATTGATGATATTTTTCAATGCAATGTGTAAATATGGAAGATCTACTTCTATCAACAAGATAGCTTTGACATCATATAATAATGAGTATGAAGTGACACTGGTAGGGGTACATATGTTAGTGTGGTAAGCCCAAATGGAGGGATTGGGGTGGATATGCCAATCACAACTAGTTCTATTTACAACTTTCTTGAGGATTTCAATTAATGTTTTATTAGTTGCCTATGCTTGGTCGTTACCTTGGGGGTAATATGGAGTGGACTAGCAATGTTGGATGTGGAATTGCTCACAAAGGTTGCGAACATCTTGATTCTTCAAGGGTCTACCATTGTCGGTGATGATGGTGGAGGAAATACCATATCAACAAATATATGATATAGGATGAACTTTAAGATTTGGAGGCTAGCAAGGAGAGTGAGGGAAATGGCTTCCACTGACTTGGTGAAATATTCTATTACAATTATATTGAACTTATTTCCATTAGAGGATGAGGGATGTATCTTGTTGACTAGATCAAGACCCCATTATGAGAAGGGCCATGATGAAGTAATGGGATGCAATTCTTGAGATGACACATGGATCAAATCTCCATGTTGCTAACAAGGAACGTATTTATTAACATACTCACATGCATCATGTTTCATTTTAGGGCACTAATATTGTGTTTGGAGAAGATTCTTTGCAAGGACCATCCCATTGGTATGAGCCCCATAAATACCAATGTATACTTCTTGTAATGTGAGATTGGATTTTGTTTTGTTTAAACATTGTAATGGAGACCCATCATATCCTCGATGATATAGGGTGGCACCTAGGATGTTGTAACAGGATGCACAATGAATGAATAGAGGGGGGTGACTTCTTTAAAAGGAGAAAGTCATTAATGACAGTCGACTTGGAGATGTGCCATAAATGGTATTAGAATTAGGTCTATTTTAATCTTTGGATTTTGATTATGCAAGCATAGGATTAGGCAAATGATTAGGCAACCTGGGTAATGAAAACTAAGAGCCCATTGTATTTTATAAAGGACGTGACACCTCCTAATCATGGAAATAAGAGTGTGCACATCCCAATGATAGGATTAGCAAGCAAATTAGGATTAGAAGTGGGTTATGGAGGATGTGCCTGGGTGAGAGAAAATGGGGAGAGGAAATTAAATATTTAAATTTAATTCATATAAGGTTCATGACTAAATTAAATAAATTAGTCTATTTGTTTAATTATTTTATCAAATACCTTGTGGTACTTTAGGGATAGTCAATATTAATTAAATAATAATACTATTATTTAATTAATGTAGATAGGAGGATGAAGTAGATGAAATAGAGGGTAAATTTGACCAAATGGAAATGGTCAAATTTAGGTGTCTACAGTTCTAATTGCAATAAAGAAGGATACTTCGGTTTCATGATTTTTTGAGTTAGTATTTGAAGGGAGACATTGTAGATTGCAGCAACTCAAGTAAGGGCCACTTGAGGTATTGCAGAATCCATGTTAGCTTAGATCACTAATTAGATTGTGAATTATAATTTCTGAAGTAGTTTCCAATTTATATTATGTTGAATGTATATTATAATTTATGAATTGTAGTTCCCAATTTATATTCTATTGAATGTTATTAAATGGTTAGTTGAAATAGGTCACGTTACAACATAGAGGAGGGGTGGGAGGTTACACCACTAGAGGAATCCATCAAAGAGTTAATGCCATGAAGGACATCCATGTCAAATATGACCTTCACTAAAGTTTGATGCAAGAGGGTAACCAATTGTTTAGGAGATTGGGTATTCATAAGTGCATTTACAAGCAATTTCTAGTAAGAGGAAGATCTTGCTTAGCTATATGTGCATCATAATTAAAATCTTCTTGGTTGCCATGATACTCAAAATGATTCTCAACATGAGCATCAAAAAAGACTTTATTTTCATTAGATTGAGTAACCATGATAGGATTTAAATGAGTGTCCTTTAAAAGTAAAGATCTAGTTCTTGAGTAGGTTGTGGCATAAATAAAGCACTATGTTTAGAGAGATCAAAAGAGTCAATATAAAATACTCTTGGATTTGAAAAATAAAATAAATAATAAGCATTCAAATATAGAAATGGAAATATAGAGATAAATCTAGGGGGTAGGGTGTGAAAAAGAAAGGTCACATACCTTAAGATAAGAGTAGGCTATGAAATACATATAAGAAAGGGGAATCTGATCACCTTAATTTAAAAAAAAAAAGAGAAATATTACTTAAAATTTTTTATTTGAAAAATCCTAATTTCTAATGTAAAACCCCATGGGATGTAAGACAAGTCAAATTTATTGAAAATGATCTCTATAAGTGCAAAATTGATATCTACAACTCATTCACTTCATTTCCCTATTGTCTAAATGCTATAAGGACTAATGGTGTTTACAAATTCCTTTAATGAATCTACTAGATTGTAAGGTTCATGCTCGCTTAGGCCACATCCTTGGAAGGAGAGTTTTTATGAGTTCGAACAAAGATTTGAAAACAACAAGCAAAGATGCAATGGACTAGGATGACATGTGTTGATGTAGTTTGTTGATGCTCGTAGATTTTTTATCCTCCTTTACAAAAATCATACTTTAGATGCACTTAATCAATTTCTAGGACCTTTCAAACAAGTGAATGCATGCCTTTAAGTACAACAACCAACCACATAGATCAACATAATGTAAACCAAGTGGATTCACAATGACTAATGAAATGATTGGTTAGATAAGAGCATGAGTTATCAATTTTATAAGCTAGTATTAAATATGTGATTATAGAACTAGTTTGGGTATGTTCACACTCATGGATTTGATATAGGATGAGGAAATCTAAAAATTAGAGATAAAACTATAAGATTATTGATGATAAGATCATTGATATAAGCAAAATTTACTCAGAAATATACTACTTATAAATTAATTATTACATTTACATCTCAATCAAAATGAACCTAAAACATAAAAATATTTGAATATATAATTTTCACCATCACAATTATATTAGATGTTTAATATTCCCAATTCTTAAAAGTATCTTATTTCATCGCAACTAAGAAAGAGTCACTTAGGGGAGAAGAGCCAGTAGCTACCACCCATTGAATAACCGCCACCTCCAGGCTCACTCCACCCCCCAATTTTTTTTTAACTTTGATCCACTAAAAAACTTTTTATTAACAAATAGAAAATTACAACAATACCAATAGAAAATTACAACAACACCAATAGCTGCTCATAACAGAATGAGTCACTCACCAATCAAAGTACACAACTAAACATGCCTTTGCATTTATAAAAGAAGTCCACTTGCACATAAAAAGGCCCATTTACAGTTTCATTTAAATCATTTACTTTTTACAATTACCCCCACTTGCAAATGTTTGTCCCTCACTACATTTTATATTTACAAGTATACATGCACAGCTACTGGTGCTTTAGATGACATAATCACAATCTCCTTTGCATAGTCTTTCACACACTCCCTGTCAGCTATATGTATTTATTTCATTTCCTGTAGGTACCTGCACAATTAAATATAGGTGTAAGGCTCCCCAATTAAACATCAAATCCAAATGTAATGCACAATTCAGTCATATCATCTTTAAAAACCTACGTAACTTGCAGCTTCAAATTCAAATGCTCTAACAAATTCAAAATTCAAACACAACCACCAAATTGAATGCATATCATCTTTAAAAACCTACGTAACTTGCAGCTTCAAATTCAAATGCTCTAACAAATTCAAAATTCAAACACAACCACCAAATTGAATGCATTCAATTGTCAGATTCAAATTCCTAAATAAGAGGGGGAAAGTAGCCAGCAGCATTCACAATTGCATGTTACTCCCAACAAAGTTGAAAGCAACGACAAAGATTTTCTGCACATTCCTCTGATATCCAAAGTCTCAGGTATGTACTTATAGTTATTTTCATTTATGCAGTGTCTTCTTACTTTATACATTCTACCATTTCTTAAAAAATTTCTACTTTCCATTGCACATACAGTAGGCTAGCATACATATATTTGTCATTTTACATTACGTGTCTCTTGTTCATTCAACAAATCGATGTATATGTGTGTTTCCTTTGCCTATCCATTGAAAATGTAGAGTATGTACTTATAGTTATTTTCATTTATGCAGTGTCTTCTTACTTTATACATTCTACCATTTGTAAAAAAAATTCTACTTTCCATTGCACATACAGTAGGCTAGCATACATATATTTGTCATTTTACATTACGTGTCTCTTGTTCATTCAACAAATCGATGTATATGTGTGTTTCCTTTGCCTATCCATTGAAAATGCAGACTATGGTACCTATATTTATATTTGTGTGTTTTTGCTCATTTGTCATTTACTTCAGTGTTTATATCAGGGTTTATTGTTGTTATTTATTTTTTCTTATATGTGTACCTATTTATATTTGTTTATTTTTGGTCATTTGTCAGGGGGGGTCATTTATCAGGGTTTAATATGTATATGTGTGTGTATATATATATACATAGACAAACACATATATACGTCTATTAGTCTGTTTAAATATGTTTCATTTGGCTGTCCAATACAATAGCGTAGCATTTGTTTATATTTTTCTACTTCCCATTGCACACACAGCAGGCTACCATACATATATTTGTCATTTTACATTATGTGTCTCTTGTTCATTCAACAAATTGATGTATATGTCTATCTTTTGCCTATCCTTTTAAAATGCAAACAATGGTACTGGTTAATCATTTTCTTCTGCATCTTTCACGACCCACGAAGGATTTATTCGAGCTCGTGAAAAATTATTACTGCTTGTTTATGAAATAAATCATTCCTCTTACACTCCTTTTCCCACATTGCAGTTATGTATGTATGTATGTATACAGCTTCATACATACATACATATATATATATATATATGTATGTATGTATGTATGCAGATACATACATACATTGCACATACAGCAGGCTACCATACATATATTTGTCATTTTACATTATGTGTCTCTTGTTCATTCAACAAATCGATGTATATGTCTATCCTTTGCCTATCCTTTTAAAATGCAAACAATGGTACTGGTTAATCATTTTCTTCTGCATCTTTCATGACCCATGAAGGATTTATTCGATGATGTCAAAATTATTACTGCTTGTTTATGAAATAAATCATTCCTCTTACACTCCTTTTCCCACATTGCAGTTATGTATGTATGTATGTATGCAGCTTCATACATACATATATATATTTATATGTATGTATGTATGCAGATACATACATACCCTAAAAAAAAGTGAATTTGGTTTTCTTTTGTGCTTAAATTATTAAATACGACCTGGTAAAGTCGATTGTCTCATGATTTTGTCTCCAGAAATGATCAGGAATTTCGTGGGTTTGAACACATGTCTATAAAAAACCCAGGTCACTTTGGGCATAAATCGACAAACCCATTAAAAATAAATATGTTTTTGTCAAAACCCTTGCATGGTTTTTTCCAAATTCGTGTGCTTAATGAATTAATCTCATGAAACCCTTGCCTGGAATATTCTGCATCTATCTCAAAATGCACTTCTGTATTCCTACTAGTGAGGAATTATTATTATGAAACCCTTGGTTAATTTCTTCTGCTCTTTTTTCAAAACCCAAGTCTATACAATGTGCTTTGAACATTGATATATATACATACATATATCTATGTATATATAGATATATATATATATATATATATATATATATATATATATATATATATATATATATATATATATATATATATATATATATATGTATATGTACAGATATATGCATACATTTAACTATGTAATTATATGTATCCACAGATACATGTATACATATATTTATACAAATACATATAAATACATCTATATCTACATATATATGTAAACCCAAATTAAATGATGCAAAAGAATGGGATACCCAACAAAAAAAACATTAGTCATATGCTTTAATCGGACCCTAATTGGGGTGTAATGTGTTTGGTGTCTGGTGCTTTAGTAAGGAGATTAATATGTAGGAGTGATTTTTAATGAGCACCAAAATGATTTTATAAGGTGCTAACCTGAATTAGACCCATTGACTTTTGAGCAGATTTGAATGATAAAATAGATTTGTTTTATATTTTGCAAAGTTTATACCTGTGTTTTGTATTTATATCTGTGTTTTGCAATGTTTATACACTATTTTTTGACACTTGATCACTTACAATGTACAAGATCATTGACAATCATGGCACCAAGGCACAAGAGGAAAAGATTGGGTCTGAGGCGCTTGAATAGAGTACCTCGTGTAGTGACATTCAATGTTCCAGATGTTGATGAAGAGCCAACAGTGAACATGGACGAGGAAGTTATTTCTGAAAATGCAGAACAGACCAATGAAAATGATGGTTTTCAACCTGCTGTTCATAATACTGACGTAGAAATGGAACCGCCATCTGTTGACCAAGTGACAACCCCAGATCATAGCATCAAAAGTTGGTCTATGAATGACATGGAAAAAGCCATTGTAGATGTTGAAGACCATCACATGACAATCAGAGGTTCAGCGATCAAATGGGGAATCTCGCCTAGCAGTTTGCGGTCATGGCTCAATGGTGTGACATCCACAAAAAAGAGGGGGCCACCAACAATCCTGACTGACGAAGAAGAAGCTAAAATTGTGCAATGGTGTAAAGATATGGCTAATATTGGCCATGGCCTTCAAGTGTCACAGCTTAAGTCAACGGTGGCCCACATGGTTGGAGTGAGGCCTAACCCATTCACAAATGGGATACCAGGGAGGTCATGGTGGGTTGGATTTCGTCAAAGGCATCCTGATCTGACAATTCGAACACCCGAAGGAGTGGACATAGATCGAGCTATAATGCTGCAGCCCGAAATAGTTTCTTCATTCTATGATAACTTGGAGGAGTTGTACAACAAACTTAATTATGGGCCCAACAACATATGGAACTGCGATGAAACAGGTGTGCAAGCTGGCAAAAATTGTGCAATGAGAGTTATTGCAAAAACAGGGACGAAATGTGTTCCACAATTAATTGCTAAAAGCAGAGAATGGATCACTGTTCTAGCTTGTGTTAGTGCAGCAGGTCAAGCTATACCTAGTTACTATTTGTTCAAGTCCAAAAGGAACATTAAAAACTATATTGTTAACTGTGAGCCAAGGGCATGCATAGCAATCCAAGAGCATGCTTGGATGACCAAAGAATTATTTGTGGCATGGTTAAAACACTTCGCAAAAAATGTCCTAGGAGGTGTGTCACCAACCAACATAAAGCTTCTAATCTTTGACGGTCATGGCAGCCATGTGGCATTCAAAACGGTTGAAGTAGCAAAGGCTACGTGAATAGATTTGCTCACAATTCCAGCACATTGCAGTCACAAATTGCAGCCCCTTGATGTTAGTGTGTTCTCACCATTTAAGAACTACTTCAAACAGCAAAGGACTATATGACTCTTTGCAAATCCTCAACTTGACATTGGAAGGGAAGAGTTGGCAACACTTGCCAGCAAAGCTTTTGCACAAGCTTTGACTCCTAATAACATTGCAAGTGGTTTTAGAAAAACAAGAATTTGGCCATTAGATCGACATGCACTTGACTTGGATATGGGGCCAAGCCAAGCTTTTGTGGTTGAAGAGGACGGAACGACATTGGGAGCAGAAACTGAGGGTGATACAACTGATGAAGAGGCACAGTTCATGGCAGCTGAGACTTGTTTGAGGATAGCAGGTTGGAATGAGGAACAGATTGGACAGTTTGTGGATACCTTTTCTGCAAACATTCCCCCAAATCCAGAAAACATTGAGGCAACAGAAATTCAACAAGAACTAGCAGTTCGATCATCTAATCAGGCAGCTGAAAATGAAGAGAGTCTAAATTTGCCATCTGAATTTCAAGATGCAGCTTTGAACCTAGGGGTGCATCTCAATTTCACTCAAGTGGATGAAGGGTTGTCCATGCCATCACCACCGAATGTTGATCCTGAAGATGTCATCCATTACTTCACAACTGGGAGAAATTGGGAGGCTGAAAATGATGAAGAGGATGGAGTCGATGGTAATGACTCAAATGATGAAGAGGCTGACTATGTGCCATGCACACAAGTCAATGATGAGCAACCACAGGCAGCAAAGCACTTTTTTGCAACTCCCAATGCAACGAGTGCGCCAATCATCTAACAGAGGTCGCAATGGGGTCCTACGCCTTAGTAGGCAGTCTCAAATTTTGACATCGGATGATTTCTTCAATTTGCTGAATGAACAAGAGGCACAGAAGCAAAGAAACCAAGAATTGCAACAAAAGAAAAGGGAGCAAATGGCTGAAAGGAAGGCAGAAAGAGAAGCAATCCTCGCACAGAGGGAGGCAAATAGATTGGAGCGTGTTGCAAAAAAACAAAAAATTGCAAAGGAGAAACTAAGGCAGCGACATGAAAAGGAGCTTCAAAGGGAGCAAGCAAAGATTGCTAGACAGTTGAAGGAAAACCAAAAGCAGGCGGAAAGAGCATAAAGAAATAGAAGTAAGAGTACTCCTACAACTCCTCTTCCAAATCAACATCCAATTTTAAGGGACATGATTAACATTTTGTCTCCAGCCTTTGCAGCTCTTAGCAGCCTACAAAATGGGTCTTCTAAAGGCTGCTCTCCACAGTTACAGCTAACTCCAGAGGAAAATCACGCATTGCTTGCTTGTATAGCAAGTGCCATACAGAACAATCCGCAGTCCTCAACATCTTCTCCAGTTGACGCGGAGTCAGTTGACCCCCAAGGACACACCACTTCATAATCAGATCTGTGGATGTCTGATTACGATTTTTTGTTGTCAATTTTTTGACCTCGAAGTGTGCTAGAGTGTTTTTTGTAAAACTGAATGCTAGTCTATTGTATTGGACAGTCAAAGGATACTAGTTTGTTGTATTGGATAGCATTTCGATACTAGTGTCTAATTTTGTAGAACTAAATGGTAGTATGTTCTCAACTTATCTAATTCGATGTGTTCCAATGTGTTTTTTGTATATATGAAGACTCCTTGTCTTCTTGTCAAGTTAATGATCTATGCTTTGTGATTCAAAATCAGTTTTGTGTTTGTTGTATTCATCTATCATTGATGTGATTTAAAAATATGACTCACTAGTCTATTCAAGATCTATGTTTTGTAAATAATGCATTTGGTAAAGGTTGAAAACATTATAATTCAAACTTTGTATTTTTCCTGACATCAGACTTTTTGAAAATTCAAACTTAATAATTCAATAAGTTTCTATGTGTTCAATAATTATTACTGCTTGTTTATGAAATAAATCATTCCTCTTACACTCCTTTTCCCACATTGCAGTTATGTATGTATGTATGTATACAGCTTCATACATACATACATATATATATATATATATGTATGTATGTATGTATGCAGATACATACATACATTGCACATACAGCAGGCTACCATACATATATTTGTCATTTTACATTATGTGTCTCTTGTTCATTCAACAAATCGATGTATATGTCTATCCTTTGCCTATCCTTTTAAAATGCAAACAATGGTACTGGTTAATCATTTTCTTCTGCATCTTTCACGACCCATGAAGGATTTATTCGATGATTGAAAAATTATTACTGCTTGTTTATGAAATAAATCATTCCTCTTACACTCCTTTTCCCACATTGCATTTATGTATGTATGTATGTATGTATACAGCTTCATACATACATATACATATACATATGTATGTATGTATCTGCATAGATACATACATACCCTAAAAAAAAGTGAATTTGGTTTTCTTTTGTGCTTAAATTATTAAATACGACCTGGTAAAGTCGATTGTCTCATGATTTTGTCTCCAGAAATGATCAGGAATTTCGTGGGTTTGAACACATGTCTATAAAAAACCCAGGTCACTTTGGGCATAAATCGACAAACCCATTAAAAATAAATATGTTTTTGTCAAAACCCTTGCATGGTTTTTTCCAAATTCGTGTGCTTAATGAATTAATCTCATGAAACCCTTGCCTGGAATATTCTGCATCTATCTCAAAACGCACTTCTGTATTCCTACCAGTGAGGAATTATTATTATGAAACCCTTGGTTAATTTCTTCTGCTCTTTTTTCAAAACCCAAGTCTATACAATGTGCTTTGAACATTGATATATATACATACATATATCTATGTATATATAGATATATATATATATGTATATGTACAGATATATGCATACATTTAACTATGTAATTATATGTATCCACAGATACATGTATACATATATTTATACAAATACATATAAATACATCTATATCTACATATATATGTAAACCCAAATTAAATGATGCAAAAGAATGGGATACCCAACAAAAAAAACATTAGTCATATGCTTTAATCGGACCCTAATTGGGGTGTAATGTGTTTAGTGTCCGGTGCTTTAGTAAGGAGATTAATATGTAGGAGTGATTTTTAATGGGCACCAAAATGATTTTATAAGGTGCTAACCTAAATTAGACCCATTGACTTTTGAGCAGATTTGAATGATAAAATAGATCTGTTTTATATTTTGCAAAGTTTATACCTGTGTTTTGCAATGTTTATACATTGTTTTTCTGACACTTGATCACTTACAATGTACAAGATCATTGACAATCATGGCACCAAGGCACAAGAGGAAAAGATTGGGTGTGAGGCGCTTGAATAGAGTACCTCGTGTAGTGACATTCAATGTTCCAGATGTTGATGAAGAGCCAGCAGTGAACATGGACGAGGAAGTTATTTCTGAAAATGCAGAACAGACCAATGAAAATGATGGTTTTCAACCTGCTGTTCATAATACTGACGTAGAAATGGAACCGCCATCTGTTGACCAAGTGACAACCCCAGATCATAGCATCAAAAGTTGGTCTATGAATGACATGGAAAAAGCCATTGTAGATGTTGAAGACCATCACATGACAATCAGAGGTTCAGCGATCAAATGGGGAATCTCGCCTAGCAGTTTGCGGTCATGGCTCAATGGTGTGACATCCACAAAAAAGAGGGGGCCACCAACAATCCTAACTGACAAAGAAGAAGCTAAAATTGTGCAATGGTGTAAAGATAAGGCTAATATTGGCCATGGCCTTCAAGTGTCACAGCTTAAGTCAACGGTGGCCCACATGGTTGGAGTGAGGCCTAACCCATTCACAAATGGGATACCAGGGAGGTCATGGTGGGTTGGATTTCGTCAAAGGCATCCTGATCTGACAATTCGAACACCCGAAGGAGTGGACATAGATCGAGCTATAATGCTGCAGCCCGAAATAGTTTCTTCATTCTATGATAACTTGGAGGAGTTGTACAACAAACTTAATTATGGGCCCAACAACATATGGAACTGCGATGAAACAGGTGTGCAAGCTGGCAAAAATTGTGCAATGAGAGTTATTGCAAAAACAGGGACGAAATGTGTTCCACAATTAATTGCTAAAAGCAGAGAATGGATCACTGTTCTAGCTTGTGTTAGTGCAGCAGGTCAAGCTATACCTAGTTACTATTTGTTCAAGTCCAAAAGGAACATTAAAAACTATATTGTTAACTGTGAGCCAAGGGCATGCATAGCAATCCAAGAGCATGCTTGGATGACCAAAGAATTATTTGTGGCATGGTTAAAACACTTCGCAAAAAATGTCCTAGGAGGTGTGTCACCAACCAACATAAAGCTTCTAATCTTTGACGGTCATGGCAGCCATGTGGCATTCAAAACGGTTGAAGTAGCAAAGGCTACGTGAATAGATTTGCTCACAATTCCAGCACATTGCAGTCACAAATTGCAGCCCCTTGATGTTAGTGTGTTCTCACCATTTAAGAACTACTTCAAACAGCAAAGGACTATATGACTCTTTGCAAATCCTCAACTTGACATTGGAAGGGAAGAGTTGGCAACACTTGCCAGCAAAGCTTTTGCACAAGCTTTGACTCCTAATAACATTGCAAGTGGTTTTAGAAAAACAAGAATTTGGCCATTAGATCGACATGCACTTGACTTGGATATGGGGCCAAGCCAAGCTTTTGTGGTTGAAGAGGACGGAACGACATTGGGAGCAGAAACTGAGGGTGATACAACTGATGAAGAGGCACAGTTCATGGCAGCTGAGACTTGTTTGAGGATAGCAGGTTGGAATGAGGAACAGATTGGACAGTTTGTGGATACCTTTTCTGCAAACATTCCCCCAAATCCAGAAAACATTGAGGCAACAGAAATTCAACAAGAACTAGCAGTTCGATCATCTAATCAGGCAGCTGAAAATGAAGAGAGTCTAAATTTGCCATCTGAATTTCAAGATGCAGCTTTGAACCTAGGGGTGCATCTCAATTTCACTCAAGTGGATGAAGGGTTGTCCATGCCATCACCACCGAATGTTGATCCTGAAGATGTCATCCATTACTTCACAACTGGGAGAAATTGGGAGGCTGAAAATGATGAAGAGGATGGAGTCGATGGTAATGACTCAAATGATGAAGAGGCTGACTATGTGCCATTCACACAAGTCAATGATCAGCAACCAGCAGGTAGCAGAAGCACTTTTTTGCAACTCCCAATGCAACGAGTGCGCCAATCATCTAACAGAGGTCGCAATGGGGTCCTACGCCTTAGTAGGCAGTCTCAAATTTTGACATCGGATGATTTCTTCAATTTGCTGAATGAACAAGAGGCACAGAAGCAAAGAAACCAAGAATTGCAGCAAAGGAAAAGGGAGCAAATGGCTGAAAGGAAGGCAGAAAGAGAAGCAATCCTCGCACAGAGGGAGGCAAATAGATTGGAGCGTGTTGCAAAAAAACAAAAAATTGCAAAGGAGAAACTAAGGCAGCGACATGAAAAGGAGCTTCAAAGGGAGCAAGCAAAGATTGCTAGACAGTTGAAGGAAAACCAAAAGCAGGCGGAAAGAGCATAAAGAAATAGAAGTAAGAGTACTCCTACAACTCCTCTTCCAAATCAACATCCAATTTTAAGGGACATGATTAACATTTTGTCTCCAGCCTTTGCAGCTCTTAGCAGCCTACAAAATGGGTCTTCTAAAGGCTGCTCTCCACAGTTACAGCTAACTCCAGAGGAAAATCACGCATTGCTTGCTTGTATAGCAAGTGCCATACAGAACAATCCGCAGTCCTCAACATCTTCTCCAGTTGACGCGGAGTCAGTTGACCCCCAAGGACACACCACTTCATAATCAGATCTGTGGATGTCTGATTACGATTTTTTGTTGTCAATTTTTTGACCTCGAAGTGTGCTAGAGTGTTTTCTGTAAAACTGAATGCTAGTCTATTGTATTGGACAGTCAAAGGATACTAGTTTGTTGTATTGGATAGCATTTCGATACTAGTGTCTAATTTTGTAGAACTAAATGGTAGTATGTTCTCAACTTATCTAATTCGATGTGTTCCAATGTGTTTTTTGTATATATGAAGACTCCTTGTCTTCTTTCCAAGTTAATGATCTATGCTTTTGTGATTCAAAATCAGTTTTGTGTTTGTTGTATTCATCTATCATTGATGTGATTTAAAAATATGACTCACTAGTCTATTCAAGATCTATGTTTTGTAAATAATGCATTTGGTAAAGGTTGAAAACATTATAATTCAAACTTTGTATTTTTCCTGACATCAGACTTTTTGAAAATTCAAACTTAATAATTCAATAAGTTTCTATGTATTTTCTCACATCTATTTATTTTGAAATTTCTAACTTCACATATGTGTTTGTTTGTTGCATAGATATATATATATATATATATATATATATATATATAATATAACTATACATCTATATGTAAGTTTACAATGAATAAGTAAATCCCACCATATTTCAAATCCCATTGTTCAGGTTCATGAATGAACATCATCAGAAAAAAGAACATCATAAATGAACACAATGTCTAGCAGGTCACAGCCAAGGTAAGCTCTTTGAAGACTTGACCTGAAATGTCATCATGCAAATTGACTTGCTCTTTACAACCTCCCTAGTTGTGTATACATGCATACATACATATATATATGTATGTACGTATATACATACATACATACATACATACATACATACATACATACATACATATGTATACACAACTAAGTATATGCATACATATAACTATACATCTATATGCAACATATCCATAAATTAGTCTATTTGAAATTATAAATTTTTGAACACATACACTTGGAAATTAATTTAATTGTAAATTGTAAATGTAAGTTTACAATGAATAATAAAAATGAACATTATAAATGAACACAATGTCTATCGGGTCACAGCCAAAGTAAAGTCTTGAAAGACTTTACCTGATATGTAATCTTACAAATTGACATGGTCTTCACAACCTCCTAGCCATTTGACATGCCTACCACAACAAACAAATATAATACAACAAACAAACATGGACAATAGTTATTGAAATAAATAAAAAGATATACTAGTTAGTAAAAAACATAGAACAATAATTGAAACTTAGAACAATTTGAACAAAAAATCCTTAATTATTTGGTGTGTTGATAAACACAATTACCAAACTGCCCACCATGAACATCGTTACACCACCTCTCCTTGTTCTCCCATGCCTGCAAGAAAAGATTTACAACCACGGGTAGTCACAACCGAGGCTAGTAACATACAAACATCATATGACCTTTGAAATAATGCATGTACAACAACACATAATTAATCAAGTTCAATTGTGAATATAGTAGTAGAGGAGAAAAATTGTGAATGCCACTGGCTGCTATCCCTCTTATTTAGAAATTTGAACCTGACAATTGAATGCATTCAATTTGATTGTTGTGTTTCAAATATGAATTTGTTATAGCATTTGAATTTGTAGCTGCCAGTTACGTAGGTTTTTAGAGATGATATGACTGAATTCTACACTATATTTGGATTGGATGTTCATTTGGGAAGTCTTATATATCTATGATTTTTTGCAGGTTTGCATGCATGCATAGAGTCATACAAACATATATCAGTAATATACATTGCAAAGCAAAAAAACACCTAAATGTGTCACTTTTAACATCTAATTAAAAGAGTCTATTTACTTATTACCACTGATTCATTAGCAATCAATCTCTACATTAATCTTACTAAAGCACCCAAAAGACACCAAACACAAGGACAACCCCAATTAATCTTCATTTTGGGGGTCTGACGATGCATGACTCACTTGTTTTGTGGTAATGCATCCCATTCATCTCAAGCGCATCGCATACTGCCTTTGTAGCTGCACACACATACATATACATACATACACACACACACACACAGGCATGCACATGCATGCACACACACACACACAATAACACACACATATGTATATATGTGCACACATTACATGCATACTACACATGCATATAGAGCATGTACATACATACATACACACATACATATATGCATATATGTATGCACATGCAGATACATACATACATACATACATGTATGTGTGCATGTATAAAGACACATACATACATACACACACACATACATGTATAAAACCTATACAAAGACACATCATTGATACATGCATGTAATACGTAGGCACACACATACACACATACATGTATGTATGTATGTATGCATATGTCTGCATACATACATGTATGTTTGCATGCACATACATACACACATACATGTATGTATGTATGCACATACATACACACATACATGTATGTATGTATGTATGTATGCATGTACATACATACATATATACATATATGTATAAATGTATGTATGTATGTATGTGCATACACACATAGATACATGCATACATATATACAACACATGGCGAAAAGGAGTGTAAGAGGAATGATTTATTTCATAAACAAGCAGTAATAATTTTGACATCATCGAATAAACCCTTAATGGGTCGTGAAAGATGCAGAAGAAAATGAATAACCAGTACCATTGTTTGCATTTTGAAAGGATAGGCAAAGGATACACACATATACATCGATTTGTTGAATGAACAAGAGACACATAATGTAAAATGACAAATATATGTATGGTAGCCTGCTGTATGTGCAATGGAAAGTACAAAAATATAAACAAATGCTAGAATGTATAAAGTAAGAAGACACTGCATAAATGAAAATAACTATAAGTACCTACCTAATACTTGGGATATTAGAGGAATGTGCAGAGGATGCTTGTCGTTGCTTTCAATACATACATACATATATACATGTATGTATGTATGTGCACATACATACATACATACATTTTTGTAATATGAAAGATGCAGAAGAAAATGATTAACCAGTACCATTGTTTGCATATTCAAAGGAGAAAGATGTTAGATGTTACCTGAGGCCTGTTGTATGTGCAATGGAAAGTATGGTATGTATGTATGTATGTCTCAGATATGTATAAATCAGAGGTACATACATACATGTATGTACATGTATAAATCAGATGTGTGGTATATACGGTGTATGCATATATGTATGTGTATGTGTACATACATACATGTATATATGTAAATATGTATGTTCAGATGCATACATACGCTACTGCATATATATGTATATGCATTATACATATATGCATACATGTACATGTATATATGTATGTTCAGATGTGTACATACATACATGTATGTACATATGTATGTCTCAGATGTCTCAGATGTGTATATATGTGTTTGTATGTGTACATACATACATGTATGTACATATGTAATGATGTATGTTCTAGGAGGTGTACATACATACATGTATGTACATATGTATGTCTCAGATGTATATACACATACATATACGATATATGTATGTCTCAGATGTGTATGTATGTATATGTATTATTACGTACATACATATATACATACATGTATGTATATATGTATGGTTTGTATATTATACATACGCACTAGCTACATGTATGGTATGTATGTATATGTATGTTCAGAGGTGTATTATTGAAGATATAAAACTGAAGATATATATACATGGTATATACATACATACATGCATATATGTATATGTATATATACATACCATACATATATGTATGTATGTATGTATTGGGTTTTTCAGAAAGGTGCAAAAGAAATTAACCAAGGGTTTCATAGTAATAATTTGTCAGTCGCAGGAATACAGAAGTGCATTTTCAGATAGATGCAGAATATTCTAGGCAAGGGTTTCATGAGATCAATTCCTTAAGCAAACAAATTTGGAAAAAGCCAAGCAAGGGTTTTCACGAATTCGTTTTTGAGATAGATGCAGAATATTCCAAACAAGGGTTTCATGAGATTAATTCATTAAGCACACGAATTTGGAAAAAACTATGCAAGGGCTTACGTTATACGGCTTTACGTCATCATTGCGCCCAAGTGATATGGGGCTTTATGTATACGTAAGTCTAAACCTAATGAAATTCTCGACATTTCTCGGAGACAAAACCGCATAACCTACTTTTACTGTGTCAGATATTTATTAATTTAAGCAATAATAAAATCCCATTTGGAAACAAAGCGCGGTTTTCAAACCACCAAACGTTATTCCACTTCGCCACAAAATCGATAGCGACCACCAGAGCCGCGTACCATATATGCAATCATTTTACCTCGCAAAACCGCCAGGCACCAGTACTGGCACACAGCGTAATAAAACAACACTATGGCGATGCATGTGGCAGATGCATGATTACCTATGGCGGTGACAAGCGCATTAATTTATCAATCATTAATAAACCCTTCACGGGTCATGAAAGATGCAGAAGAAAATGATTAACCAGTACCATTGTTTGCAGATTCTAAAGGTAAACGATGTTAGATGTTACCTAGAGCCGTGTGCACGTGGAGGAGCTGTGGGGAGCCGTCGCCATCTGCAGCCTTCTCCATCGCCGAGAACCTTCCAGATAGCGCGAAGCAAAGCGAATGGTTATGATGGGATACCCACAAAAAAAACATTAGTCATATGCGTCAATCGGACCCCAAATAAAGATTATTTGGGGTGTAATGTGTTTGGTGTCTGGTGCTTTAGTAAGGAGATTAATATGTAGGAGTGATTTGTAATAGGTGCCAAATTGATTGTAGATGGTGCTAACGTGAATTAGACCCATTCACTTTTGAGCGGATTTGAATGATAAAAGAGTTTTAATTAGATATTAAAAGTGACATATTTAGGTGTTTTTTAAATTTTATCAGCAATGTTATTTAGGGTATTGGGATCGCTAAAGGATGAAACCGGGCGCATTAATTCTAAAAGGGCCTGACATACTGCGGAGATTCTGATGCTACCATCTACCGAATTCGCCGCAATAAAACCAGCTGGCGAAGATCTGACCTATGTGCTAAAACCATAATTTTTTTTTCCGATTCGACATACGGTTTGTATTCTACGGTTGCGCGAAGTTAGCCCTGGCGGCTACTGGCTCTTATCCCCTAGCCTAAAAGGTAAGTTTTTGTTTTTTGTTTTGTTTTTAGCATAAAAAAAGAGGGTGAAAATTGTATGATGCGGTGTTAACTCTGCCCTAAAAACCCTTTTGCTCTATTTTTGCTGCACATTCACCTTCATCTTTTCGGAGCTCTTATTTGCAGCCGAATACGAAACCAGGCAAAGCGAACTTCCAGAGGCATTTCGCAGATTGTCAAATCAAGTTTACAATGGCTTCTCGTTTTTGGACGCAGGCAAGACATGGTTTTGTTTGCTCTTTTGTTTTCCCTTTTTTTTTTGTTAATGGAATCGATCGATTTGTTTCGAATGGTCTTTGAAAGTTGAGGGTTTTGGAGTTTTACAGACAATTACAGGCCATTTTGACTGGAAGGAAGTCCAAAATGGCCTGTAGATTTAGTATGTAAATTTAATGTCTTTTAGGGCAAATGGATCTATAGAACTTAACGACGTAGAAAATTTATATTCGCTTGTTTAGAGGATTGTTTTCCATTTTGGCCTAAATGTTTGTAAACATAAAGACCATTTTGCTTAGAGTAAGGTAAAGTTGCTCTCTAAATTTTCAGATGATTTTAGCTTAAAGGCCTATAAATCTCTTCAATAGACCTGTAGGTCAATGGTCTGCTGAACCCATCATGCTAGAGAATTGTATATTTACTTATTTAGGAATTTGTTTCTCAATCTGTCTTGAGGTCTGTAAATCTAAAACTCTGGCTAAAATAATTTTTAGATAAAGCAAGTAAATGGAAAAATGGTCTCTAGTAACTATCGAAGTAGAAAGCTGTATGTTTCTTTGGTTACGACAGTTGTAGTTTGGCCTAAAGGTCTGGAACTCATTTTATCATCTCATCTGCAAAATTGTATTTTTTCGTTTAATGTTTTTAGGGCGACAGCGAATCTGAAGAGGAAGAGACTGACATTGAAGAGGAAGAGAATGAAGTTGAGGCAGGGGATAGAGATGGCGGCGATACTGCAGCTAGATCCAAGTATCTGTCAAAAACTGCAAGTGACAGTGATGAGTCTGATGATCAGCGGAGGGTTGTTAGGTCTGCAAAAGACAAGAGGTTTGAGGAAATGAGTCTTACTGTTGATCAGATAAAGAATGCCATGAAAATTAATGATTGGGTCAGCTTACAGGAGAGCTTTGATAAGCTTAACAAGCAACTGGAGAAGGTGATCCGAGTCACAGAGTCTGTCCAGGTCCCAAGGCTTTACATTAAGGCTCTTGTTATGCTAGAGGATTTTCTGGCGCAAGCCCTGGCTAACAAGGAGGCTAAGAAAAAGATGAGCAGTAGCAATGCCAAAGCCCTCAATTCAATGAAGCAAAAGCTCAAGAAAAATAATAAACTTTATGAAGCTGATATTGAGAGATATAGAGCCAGTCCTGTGTCAGAAGATGATGTGGATAAATCTGATGAGGATGATGACGAGGATGAGGATTCTGAAGAGGATAATGAGGTAGACCCTGCCAAATTAGCCGCTTCATATAATACAGAGTCTGACGAAGATGAAGATGAAGAGGAAGGTCAAGATGAAGAGGGTGGCTGGGAGAAGAAGAAGAGTAAGAGGGATAAGTTGATGGACAAACAGTTTATGCGAGATCCAAGTGAGATTACATGGGAAATGGTGGACAAAAAGCTTAAAGAAATAATCGCTGCTCGTGGAAGGAAAGGAACAGGTATGTATAAATAATTGTACTTTGAAGTGAAGATTTGTCTCAATTGTTATGAATAAATTTGTTTTGCTGAGAACTAACTTGGCTTTCTTTTGTATAACTCATATAAGATCTCATAGGAATTAGAAATTTCTAACGTTATTTTGAAAGAATGACTAGACTTGCACTTCTAAAACTGTGTACTTCTTTTGATTTTTCCTAACAGGTAGGGTCGAGCAAGTTGAACAACTCACATATTTAACAAGGGTGGCAAAGACGCCTGCACAAAAACTAGAGGTACTGGTGAATGTTGTTTCAGCACAGTTTGATGTGAACCCCAGCCTCAGCACCCATATGCCGATCCCTGTGTGGAAGAAATGTGTCCAGAATATTCTTGTTATGCTTGATATTCTGGCGCAGTATCCGAACATTGTCATTGATGATTCTGTAGAGCCTGATGAAAATGAAACCCAGAAAGGGGCAGATCATGAGGGAACTATCCGAGTTTGGGGTAATATTCTTGCATTTCTTGAACGAATTGATAATGAACTCTTCAAAAGTTTACAGTGCATCGATCCTCACACAAAGGAGTATGTTGAGCGCCTACAAGATGAGCCATTGTTTATGGTACTTGCACAAAACGTTCAGGAATATGTTGAACGGATGCAAGATATGAAGGCAGCTGCAAAGGTTGCCTTAAAACGTGTGGAACTTATATACTATAAGCCTCAGGAGGTCTACGAGGCCATGAGAAAACTGGCTGAGATGCAAACCAGGACAGATGCTGCTGCATTTGAAGCTGATTTAAATGGAGGTGAAAATGGAGACATGGAGGATGATTATGATAGCAAAGCTACTAATATAGAACCTAAGCCAAGTGAAGATTTCAGAGGACCTCCGGCATTCATTGTTACTCCAGAGATTGTCCCGCGTAGGCCAACATTTCCAGAGCATAGCAGGACCCTAATGGACATTCTGGTTTCTCTTATCTACAAGCATGGTGATGAACGGACAAAAGCAAGGGCCATGCTTTGTGACATCTATCACCTTGCTATATTAGATGATTTTTCAGCTGCTCGAGATTTGTTGCTTATGAGTCACTTGCAGGATGGTGTGCAACACATGGATATTTCTACACAGATACTTTTTAATCGAGCTATGGCACAACTTGGTCTTTGTGCTTTTCGAGCTTCTTTAATCTCAGAAGCCCATGGGTGTCTGTCTGAACTCTATGCAGGTGGAAGGGTGAAAGAACTACTGGCCCAAGGGGTTTCACAAAGTCGATATCATGAAAAGACTCCAGAGCAGGTTTGCATTCTTTGGGACTGATGTCTTTGTAGGATTGTTAAATGGTTTGATTTTATGAGTTTGATACTTTTTATAGCAATTTTAGCAATCCCGGTTATAGTTGATGAGTTATTGGTTTGTTTGTTTTTGGATGCCTTGATTTTGATCAATAATTTTACACTTTCTTCATACATATGTACGAATATATGCCATGTGTGCTACATGTTTATAACTTTTACTGTATATAACAATATTGATGCACAGATTTAAAAATCTAATTTTTATATATTTTGTTGTATTACAATTATTTTGGGCACCAAATGAAAGGTTCTAACCATCATCCTCATTGGATCTCCATATAACTTGTAGCTTTCCACCCAAATGCTTATTTGTAACCTCAGTGCCTGTTGAGGTGCAGGTGAGAATTGGTGCTAGTAATCAACATTATACTTGTAGTTTTGAAAAACACCTCTGTTAATAAATTTTTGGACTGTTAAAGATCATGTTGGGAAACACATGGAGTTGATAGGTTTTTTGCACGAGTAAATCCATTCAGCTCATTGCATCATAAAACCTGGAATGAGTTTCAAATAAATTAGCATTCTTATCGTGTGTTATATATAAGCTTAGTAATTTTACTGAATATAACAATGCTAACTTAAATTTTACTAATAATTATTGTATGGAAGGTTTGGAATTTGTCTATGCTCCCCCAAGTTTCTGTTAGTTTTATGATCAGATTTAAATGTACAGAAATTAATTCAAAACTCAAACACACAACACAGCAGATACCCTGGGGAAACCCTCCTCTTGAGGAGAAAAACCCAGCAACAATTATATCTCTTATATATATGAGCAATGGCAACAACTTACATTACAAAGAGGCCACAGACAAGGCCAAAGATCAGCATCAGCAATGGCTGTAACACAAACTAGTAGTCTGACCTTCAATTTGCACTTGAATAAACACACAATCTGTTCCTCTATGAATTTGCACTATTCTTCTTGAAGAGCTCGCACTTAATGGAGAAGGAGGTCGAACTTGCTTGATGTACAAATGAGAGGAAATGACCTCATATAAATACATTGCTAGATAGGTCGCACCCTTTCAATAAACTAGGTCAGCCACCAAGAAATAAATACAATTAATAATAATGAATTACAATGAAGGTCGGCCAAGGAAGAATGATGCAAGGAAGTTGTCCAAAAATAATGTAGCCATTTACACATATAATTAATTTATATCTTCAATTGGGGCTGGAAGAATTGAACCTGAAGCTGCTAACATCAACACTCCCTCTCAGCTAGGGAGAAATATTTCCAGCTGCATAAGACACATCACCTCATCTTGATGCCAACCACAATGGCTACAACCATATGTGGAAAAGAAACGATATCACCTCATCGTGATATCAGATATCACCTCATCGTGATACCAACCATAATGGCTACCATGCATAGTGAAACCACATCATCTCATCATGATATCAGATATCACCTCATCGTGATAGCAACCATAATGGCTACAACCATGTATGGTATGTACAAGTGTTCATCACTTGCGTGATGTTGTCACCTCAACATGACTTTCACCATAGCCCCCCAGAGGGTGAAAACACAAGTACAAGAGGAATCATCACTGACTCTCTCACGTGATGCTGTCATGGAGTCACACACATGACATCCACCATGGCTCTCCCAGAGGGTGGAATCAAGGGATTTCACCTCGAACTTCTCTTATAGAGAAGAACTCATTAATCAAGGGATTTCACCTCAAACTTCTCTCACAGAGAAGAACTCATTAATCAAGAGATTTCACCTCGAACTTCTCTCATAGAGAAGAACTCATTAATCAAAGGATTTCACCTCAAACTTCTCTCACAGAGAAGAACTCATTAATGAGGATCACTGATACTGAGACTCCTTCTCAGTTAAGGCTGTATTCTCCACCATACCAAGCTTATCTTGAAAGTACACAAACTTTATCCTGGATAGAGGCTTGGTGAGAATGTCTGCCGTTTGCTTATATACCTCAACTGTATAGCTTTCCTCAATACCATATCTTTGATATAGTGGTATTTGATCTCAACATGCTTGGTTCTGTCATGAAACACAAGATTGACAGAAAGCTTCACACAACTCTGATTATCACAATGAATGATAGTATGCTCCATTGATTGCCCAAACAATCCTACAAGGAGCTTTACGGCTATATTAAGCTTTCCTCGAAATGGCGTACAAGCTGCATATATCACGCCGTACTGTACGTTAAATGACGCCTACCGTGAAAACGTTACAAAACTGTAAACCAAGCAACACTAAAGGTAATTCTTCTCGACGTATATCACCCCAATCAACTGTGATAATCCATACAACTCAGGAATCCACACTGTATAGGGATCTCAAACTACACCAACCCAGCTACCAACAACTTGATATGTTTCGGCTTTACAAGATGTATTTGTCTCGTTCCTATCATGGAACTTTAATAAAATGCACTTAATTTAACTGGTCAGCATAGATGGCATCTAACCCATCCAATCAACTCATCAACACTATACATAGTAGGATCCACTCAGATCTAAACTAGTTTCCTTAAGCTTAGCAGTGAAAATTGGTTTCCATAAACCAACATACAACCGATCAACTAGATTACTGTCTCTCAAGAGTTCTCCCACCCTGCCAACAACCTTCTGTCTCTACCTGCCCCAAGGAGATTTGCTTTTGCATGCCTGCCTTGACAACAATGCCCAAGAGAGTTCAGTGTCGATCTCCCAACTTGCAAATCACTCTTGACTTAATAGGTTTCACAAGCTACCAACATCAAACCAGAGGATCTGCTCTCAGGTAATTATATCTAAATGTTCTAAGATTTTAACATCATTCCGGCAAACACCCAACCATTTCTTCTCATGAGTCACAAAACCTCTGTGATCCCTGCCCTAGATTGCAAAGAAGACTTTTGAAGTGAATTCCTAGCCACCAACTCAATCCCACATGGTCAGTTGTGATTTCTAGCTTTGACTATTTCAGTCCTCCCATTTACTCTCATGATTCTGCTTTTCCTACAATCTCTCATCACCTTTTTGCTCCTAGAACTATCCTGAAAGCATTTTGGAGAGAGATTACTAACAATTTACAACTATCCAAAGAAATATCAATGCTAGAATCATACAAGGTTTACTATTCCAAGTTATAACATGAATACATAAGAATTTATGAAAAATGTTAAAACATAAATGAATCAACCTATAAGAGAAATATATCAAAAGATCATAATGAAGGGATAAATAAACTTATCTTTATTTAATTTTGATATAACTCTTTCTTCCATCTTTTACTCCTCTCGAGAGTGCCAAACTCAGCACAACAAAAGGACAATCTGCACAACTACAGATTTCTTGAATGCATTATGTAGTTAGCATGTAGAACCAACTCTCCCAAGAGTTCAAGGCTGTATCACAGTTCATGCATTAGAGAATGATACCATCGAAATTACAATTCCCTTTGCTCGTAGTCACTGTAAATCTTCACAGCCTAACATGCAATAAATGAAATCTTCAAAAAATCTGCGCTAGTGAAATACAATTCCAAGAGAAACCACCATTCTCTTTACTAATTAAGGCATGACCAACTAACATATAACCCAACAACAAAGAATACTTTATCTCTTTTAAATATTCTATGACTAGCGAAGATACGCCGCTTCTTGCAATGCATCACACACAACTTCACGCTTTGAACACTGCTTCATGACTGTAATAATAGAAATTCCTAGAACCTTCCTCGAGAAGAGTATCTCAACCACATCCGCAATGAAGCTAGCATGCTAATTGAGGTCTGCCAAAATTCCGCAGAGTATCAAACCCACGCAACGAAAACATTGACTTTGGGAGGTAGTCCCCACCTCTTGAATGAGGAGCACCATCCGGACCTCATTCCCATTCTTTGAAGTATCCTTCTCCGAGGTAGGATTGAGCTGAAAGAACATGAATAGTCTTTATTTGTAGAGCTTCTCAATTACCTCTCGGTCAACCCAGACTCTTCTTCTTGAATACAATTCAGCTCTCAAACATCAAACTTGGGAAGTTTCGATCTTGCATTGATTCCTTGAATGTAAGACTCCCAAGATGAAGGAAGACCATTAAGGGCAAGCATGGTCAAATCCTTGACATCAACAAAATGACCAATAGAAGAGAGCTAATCTCTCAATTCGGAAATCTTCATGAAGTAAACGATGACAAATTCTCCTTCCGCCATCTTCACATGATGAAGTTTTTGCTTCAATGCAAGTGCACGGCTTGTGTTGTTGATCTCATACATCTCCTCCAAAGACTTAAACATCTCCCTTGACGTCTTCATCTTAGAGATGATGGGAACAATATGATCCTTCACAGAATCAACTAACATCTTCTTTGCCTTGATATCTTTCTTCTTCCATTGTACCTTCTCTTCCTCATCAGTAGGCTTGGGGACTTTGCTCTCCACAAACTCGACCAATTCACTTTCTTCCAAGGTGAGCATAATTTTGAATCTCCAAGATGTGAAATTAAATGCTCTCTCAAGTCTATCCTTAAGCTTAGGACCGATCACCATCTTTGACGAAGAGATAGAAGTAAACAACGATGAGAGAGAGTAAAGAGTATTGCTGTAATAGAAATCTGATCAAGATCTTCTTCAAACCCACTCTGATACCATGTTAGTTTTATGATCAGATTTAAATGTACAGAAATTAATTCAAAACTCAAACACACAACACAGCAGATACCCTGGGAAAACCCTCCTTTTGAGGGAGAAAAACCCAGCAACAATTATATCTCTTATATATATGAGCAATGGCAACAAGTTACATTACAAAGAGGCCACAGACAAGGCCAAAGATCAGCATCAGCAATGGCTGTAACACAAACTAGTAGTCTGACCTTCAATTCGCACTTGAATAAACACACAATCTGTTCCTCTATGAATTTGCACTATTCTTCTTGAAGAGCTCACACTTAATGGAGAAGGAGGTCGAACTTGCTTGATGTACAAATGAGAGGAAATGACCTCATATAAATACATTGCTAGATAGGTCACACCCTTTCAATAAACTAGGTCGGCCACCAAGAAATAAATACAATTAATAATAATGAATTACAATGAAGGTTGGCCAAGGAAGAATGATGCAAGGAAGTTGTCCAAAAATAATGTTGCCATTTACACATATAAATAATTTATATCTTCAATTGGGGTTGGTAGAATTGAACCCGAAGCTGCTAACATCAACAGTTTCGGGTATGGGGATGGCAGGGTACAGCAGGATGTGTTTCCGTGACAGGTTTTTGGGAGGCTATTTTTGAGGGGATGGCAAGGGATGGCTAATAAAAATACAGGAAAAAATTTAAAATATAAGGAAATGTTCATATGATAACATTGATAAGGCATTCATCATAGATCTTATAGAACCTTAATACATAACATTGGACTTGAATTGACAAAATTTATGTGCTTTTATTGTTAATGTGTATATATATTAAATAAAGACTATGTTACTAGTTCTGGTTTGGATTTTTGTTTGGGTTTCTGTGAATTCAGTTTGTGGATCCAGCAATTTCTTTTTGGGGTTTGGGTTCATCCATACAAAAAACATGTAAAAATCATATATATATATATATATATATTTATATATAACCTAAAAACAGGAAGGAATTAAGTTTTGAATACCACATAGCATCGTATAATCAACAAAACCACCATAAACTCTAATGTCATTTAAAACATAAATGATAAACAGTATAAAATATTCATTGCTTAAACCTCAGGTTCAATATTAAAATAATAATATCAAGTTCAACAATCAGTTTTCAGCATCATATGGATTTCTTAAATTATAAACATTATCATTTTGTAAGAAGCTCCACTCAGATGCAATCAATAATTTTGCTCAGATTCAATGCATGTTATGTATGTTATGTTTCTTAGCATTCAAATCATAATAAACCATGAATTGGAACATCCCTGATATAAATAACTTCAGACATATATGCACTGTTAATAATGAGTTGAACCCAAACAAAATCTGTAGCTATTGAGCAAATAATAACTGTAATTCAGATCGATCTGCAGTAATAACAAGATATCTCAGATCCACAATAGTGGTGGCCAAACAGAAAAGAAATAGATTTCCAGAATACCATCTGTCAGCAGATGATATCAAATTTAGCTTATGATTGGAAGATACAAATTCTGAATATCTATCGCTGGATACACATAGACAATGATCTTCCGGACAGATTACATGGATGTGTTCAGATGCAACTACCCGGTAACACCTGATGGTATGAATCTCGCTCTAGGCGTTGTGACTCGTAGAATGTGCCAAGCACCTCAATTTGGACGGTCTTGTGCTCCCACAACAATGAGCAGATACTGTTATGCGAAATGGACGAGGTGGTAGAGTTGCGCCCTTGATAGTGGTGCAAGTTAGAGCTCCTGTTGATGTGTCTGGAATGATGAATGTAGCGACGAACCTATGGCTCTGCCACAATTCAAATGATTAGTCGCTATGATCCTTTCCGCCCTCCAATAGGTCGATCCAAATTTGGTAACTAGTCAAGGAAAGGGGGCTACGTCCCTCACCTTGGTGCTATGCTACTAGGATTTTTGCCCTTAGCAACAAAGCTAGACAATTGTCTCAAAACTATGCGATGCTTTGAAGAGCTCAATGAAATACTATAAATATGAATGCAAGTAGCCCCTTCCAAAAGTCGGCCACACCATAAAATTTAAATGTTATTTATTAATAATTTAAAGCGCCTTCCAAAGGTTGGCCACACAACATTTAAATTTAAATATTATTTTTAATAATTTAAATTTATTTTTTATTAAATATTATTTTAAATATATTATTATATTAGCATTTAAAAATGCTTTTTCCCGCCCAGTTGAAGATTGGACCCAATCGGAGACATGACAGTCCTCCTGTCCCAGAAATTGCTTGCCCTCAAGCAATTGCAAGCTCGTGTCCAAGAGTGCCAAGACTATCGACAAGTGATGAATGATATGGTCAGTGTACCCCATCTTCCACTGCTTAGCTTGAATGTAGATGTGAAACCAGCTGTCATGATCCCAAAGAAATAGTGCACCGAAGATATCAATACCTGGATCCCAATTAATCATATGTATTCTCCATGGATGTCCTAAACAAAGGAAGGAGACTTCTTATTGTCGCCCTCACGAGTAGGGGCTGCCCATTCAAGGCTAAGCAGAACCCCAAGACTGCTGTTCCAGATCAGGGTGCCTTCAACCTCCTCCAACTTATCCTTCCTCATTTTTTCGTGCTTAAGTGTAGTGTCTTCCTCAAACTCAATCCACTATCTCGACCCATAGTGTGCACATCAAACATTCCCTTCTCTGGATTATAGATTAGCCAATCCACGAACTCATCAATCTTGGAGCAAAGGAACTTGCATGTTTCTTGATCCACCTCCATGGTATTTTCTTCTCTTATTTCAGTCATAACCTTTATCATTCCGATGTCATTAGGGCTTTCATGATAAACTTGCAGTTTCCCCCATGAGGGCCAATCTTATGTGAACCATTCTCCACAGCAGTGTTGCTAATAACATCATCATATGGTTCAATTGCCTCCATACTTGAAGCTTGGCTGGTTGCTTCTTGGGTATCACTTGAAATTGGGGACACCTCTTCGAGCTCTTCATTGAATGGAGTCTTCCCCACCTTCACTTCATCAATTTGCTGTTGGTGCACATAATCCTTAGGAATCAACTAGCCATCTTCATCTTCGGCTTGCTTATGGGGGTTCTTGTTGTTTTTGTTCTGTGATGTCTTGTGGCTCTGGTTTTTCTTCTTGTTCTATGACTTCCCCCTCTTTAGCCATTTTTGAGTCTTCCTCATCTTTCCTCATCCATCTTATGTAGTCGTGAAGTCCTCTTTTGTGGGGGCAGTGGCACTCGAGTGCCTTCAAGTACATGTCAAAGGGAACACAAGCCTTTGTATCCTCTGACAAACTTTGGTATTGGTCCACAATTTTGGAAGCTTCAGTCGGATACAACTCTTGAACAGGATTTGTGTCTAATTTCGGAGGTTAGAGTTTCTATTGCCAATCCATACTCTTTCACTTGTCCAATGTCAATCTGCATGCGTCAAAATGGACCCACAGGCCGGCAAGACACATCGGCTCTGATACCACTGTAAGAAGCTCCACTCAGATGCAATCAATAATTTGCTCAGATTCAATGTATGTTATGTTTCTTAGCATTCAAATCATAATAAACCATGAATTGGAACAACCCTGATATAGATATCTTCAGACATATATGCACTGTTAATAATGAGTCGAACCCAAACAAAATTTGTAGCTATCGAGCAAATAATAACTATATTTCAGATCGATTTGCAATAATAAGAAGATATCTCAGATCCACAATAGTGGTGGCCAAACAAAAAAGAAATAGATTTCCAGAATACTATCTGTCAGTAGATGATATCAAATTTAGCATATGATAGGAAGATACAAATTTCAAATATCTATTGCTGGATACACATAGACAATGATCTTACGGACAAACTACACGGATGTGTTCAGATGCAACTACCCGGTAACACCCAATGGTATGAGTCTCGCAGGCCACAAACAGATGGGTGTGGTTGTGATTTGCAGAATGTGCTAGGCACCCCAATTTGGACGGTATTGTGCTCCCACAACAATGAACAGATCCAGGTGGTTGTCGCATTGAACCAGTGAAGAGTTGGGTTGAACGTTGCTACTGTTATGCAGAATGGACGAGGCGGTAGAGTTGCACCCTTGATAGTGGCGCAAGTTAGAGTTCTCGTTGAATGCGTATGGAATGATGAATGTAGTGCCGAACCTATGGCTCTGCCACAATTCAAATGATTAGTCTCTCAATTCAAACGATTAGTTGCTATGATCCTTTCTGCCCTTCAATAGGTCAATCCAAATCTGTTAACGAGTCAAGGAAAGGGAGCTATGTCCACCACCTTGGTGCTATGCTGTTGGGATTTTCGCCCTCAGCAACCAAGCTAGACAATTGTCTCAAAACTATGCGATGCTTTGAAGAGCTCAACAAAACACTATAAATATGAATGCAAGTAGCGCCTTCCAAAAGTCGGCCACGCTGTAAAATTTAAATGTTATTAATAATTTAAAGTGCCTTCCAAAGGTCGGCCGCACATAGCATTAGCATTTAAATTTAAATATTATTTTTAATAATTTAAATTTATTTTATTATTAAATATTATTATTATATTAGCATTTAAAAATGCATTTTCCTGCCCAGCTTAAGATTGGACCCAATCGGGGACATGACACATTTTCATTGACATTAGATGATGTAGGAACATCTGAAGAACCAGAAGCAGTGCCACAGCCACTTCCACTCAAAGTGTGCTCGTTTTCAATATGGTTTGGCTCCATATCCCACAACTTTGCGGGGGTTCTGGGGTGGCACCATTGGGCGCATTCCCTGTCATGATACAGGGCCGGGTTGAGGGGTAGAACCAATGCGACCAAGCTCAAATGAAGATCTTCAAAACCACACAGACCTTCATTGCGCATACCATTTTTTAAAAGGCAAAGTCAAAGGTAAAATAAAATGTGCAGGAAAATTGACGGGTTTGGCTGGGTCTACCTAGAGCCCCCCCAAGTTTTTCTTAGACAAATTTACCTCCCCAGATCCATGTTCTATGCGTATATCTAGGCAGACTGAACCTGATTATGGATCCGCTTTGAAATGGACCTGGATCTGGCAACATGGTATAAAAATTACAGCAAAATCATAGAAAATATAAAATGACAAAATCATAGAAAATATGCAGCTGTTCTGAATCAGTAACTGGTAGCAGTGAAATTTTTACTCCATACAGTTGGGCTGAACCATCAAAATTCAGCGTGGAAAAGTAATGATTTTCTGGCTCTAGTTGTTTAGCTACATGGATGTGATATCAGCTTCATAGACTGACAATGTCAGTAACTTGAAAAAGGCCATCTAGTGCTTAATTCTCCTATTTTTGAACACTTTGTCAGGGAAAAACCCTCATATAGCTGCAAAAGTTCTGACACCAAACTTGACCAAAGGTTTTCCCTCTCCAAGCTGGATTGTACAGACCTGTGATAGCAGGTGTACAGACTGATGAAATGGGCATCCAGAAGTTATTTTTTGATGTGAATTTCAATTTTTCCCTCTGAACTAGCCCTAAAATCTATTAATGTAAAAATGACAGCAGCTGTACAGACTGACCATATGAACATTTTGAAGTTATCATTTGATGTATGTTTTTGAATTTTCCCTCTTAACCTGGCCCTAAAATCTGTTACTATTAATTAAAAATGTATTCATTTATTTCCTATATTAATGATCATTTATTGCTGATATACTTTTTTTTTGGTTGTGCCAGAGGTATCCCTGCGACCCAGTCCAGCACCCAACCAGCCTTGTCTTGGTCTTAACTTTTTGCCAAGTTGGGGTCTGGGAGTGGTGAGCTGAGGTGAGACTAATCCTCTGGGGATGCACACCTGCCCGCTAGCCATATGCATTGGGTAAGACTGGGCCTTGGAGTTGAACCCAAGACCTTGGGGAGCAAACCCAAGACTGAAGCCAACTCCGCTACCCGTGTGGGCATTTATTGCTGATATACTTGCTGCTGTAGAAAATTACTATAACTGGGTTGATCCTACAATCAACCCTCTAACACAAGAAGTGAGGTTTTCCATTACCTAGATGTACTTTACAGGAATGTGATATCATCTGAATGGACTGAGATGTCAATAACATGAAAAGCCGTGTCTTCTAGGGCTTAACTCTTTTTTAAACCAGCACGGCTCTGCTACTAAATCTGATTAAAAGGATTCCATATCCTAGCATTACGATATCTGTTGATGTGTGTTCCTCCCTCTCACAACAGCCCTCAAACCTGTCATAAGAAAAATAAGGTATGCATTTACATTTAATGCCAGAGGTTGATGGCTCATTCCAGTTTTATGGAGTCAAAAAATTTACTGAAAACATGCCTGGGCCATAGGGGATGTCTAGCTGCCCCCTAGCCATCCCCTGATGTACTCAGGCATTTACTAAAAATAATTACAAGTAACCAGAACATTTCATGTGTTTCTGAAATATGGGGATAGGGTGGGGATGTTTCCCACCAGTCCCCACATCCCTGAAATGTCCCTTGTGGGGGATGAGGTCAAATTTGGCAGGGGATGCATCCTCAGGGAGCATAGGAATTTATGGATTTGTGGAGCATTGTCTTGTGGATCATATTCCATCAATTTTGTTTTTGATCCGTCTTTCCTTTGTTGTATTCTAAAAATAAATTGGTGTTCATATCCCCTTCGACCAACCATATTTCAATTCTGATCTCAAATAATGTATTGCAACTCTTAAGTTATCCTTGGTGTATGTGCTGACTTAACAGGGTGATAATGTATTGCAACTCTTAAGTTATCCACACAATAATTATTTCTAGCCTTGGTGTATGTGCTGACTTAACAGGGTGATAATTTATAGTAGCAGTCAATCTTGTGCATACCATGCAAAAAAGCAGCTTATAACATTTGTTTATAAAATTTGAAATTTGTTAGCACCAATGTCGGAAAGCCATGGAGTTCACAGGATTTTTGTACATGTAAATCAATCTTTGTACTACTTCAGGAAGTTATTATTGAAGTCCATGCTAGTAGATAACACTTGTAACTGGCTACTAGAAGTGGCTTTAATAATCTTGGACTTTTAATAGTCCATGACTACTGTTGCTTTGTCAAGTCTCACAAAGCATGGTAGCGGCATCAGCAATCTTGGATGTTTATAGTTTCAAGTTTGTTCTTTGTCAACTCTCACAAGCTACTATATTTTGGGTTTCTTCAAAAAATTTAGTTAATTTTCTCTAGCTCTTAAAGAGACCTACCTGTTGTCACAATGGAGAAGGATGTCCCTCTATGCAAATGTTTTTATTAATCACTGTACGAGGACAATATGCAAGAATGTTCTAGAAAACATTGTCATTTTTATCACTAGCAGCATCTTTAAACAGATTATATATATTCTAATGCTTTCCACAAGGGAGAAGAATGTCCATCTAAGTAAAGCTTTTGTTTAAGTATTTGATCTAGGACATACAAAAGTGTACCCCCTTGCAATATGCAAGAGTATTCTAGGAAACATGTCATTTTAATAACAGCAGCTCACTGACCTTTGAACAAATTACATAAATACTAATGTTTTTCATTCTCTTTACAAATTACATATAGTAATGCATTGCATAGGTATACTAAATTCAATGGTTGTCATTGGAACTTTTATTGCAATGTTTGTAAGATCATATCATCACACCTTTTTAAACCAGTACCGTGCAATCAAGTTTCAGACTCCAGAGAAAGTACATTGGATATGTTTATAAGGAGTTTTAATGGTTTGATATCAAGATATTCTATGAGGCTTTCAAGAAAGAGTTATTCATTGTAGACAAATGCAAGATGTTTGTGGTGGTTGAGGACTGTGTAATTCCTTTGGAAACCTGAATGACTTTGCTTGCAAACCCCTGAGTGGTTGGAAAATTGTTGTGCTTGCAAGTTTTTGTATACATGCATATGAGTTTGCTTTATAGAAAGATGTTAATTGTGAAATAAATCTGCATCTGCTTTAGTGAAAGATGTTAATTGTGAAAAATATTATTCAACCATAATAAAGATCTGACATCATGTGGTTCACAAATTCCTTGGGCTGCTGAATTATCAGTTTGCTTACAACAAATGCAGTTTGGTTTTGATTCCAGCAAATGGGTATGCTAAAATTTTGTAAAATTTTTTCTTTTCTTTTCAATTTGTCTGTTCTTTGCTTTTACATGTCATCCATTTAATGTGGCATGTCATGATTTTTTCTAAAAGTATCCTTCTAATGTATTTTGTAATTTCTTTTTTTTTATGGTGACATCAGGATTGACATGAGTATTATTCTGGACTAATCTGTCACCTCTGAAAACTTTCAGGAAAAACTTGAGCGACGGAGGCAAATGCCTTACCACATGCATATTAATCTTGAATTACTTGAAGCTGTTCATCTGATTTGTGCCATGCTTTTGGAGGTGCCAAATATGGCTGCAAATGCACATGATGTTAGAAGAAAGGTGATAAGTAAGCCATTCCGGCGTATACTGGAAATAAATGAGAAGCAAACATTCACTGGTCCTCCTGAGAATGTCCGTGATCATGTTATGGCTGCAACCCGAGCATTGAGCAAGGGCAATTGGGAAAAAGCATACGAAGTTATTGAAAGTCTTGATGCTTGGAAGCTTCTTCGAGAAAGAGATAATGTGCTAGATATGTTGAAGTTGAAAATTCGTGAAGAAGCTCTGAGAACCTACCTATTCACCTATTCCTCTTGTTATGGTTCCCTGAGCTTAGATCAGCTTACAACTTTGTTTGAGCTTTCGGAAGCACAAGTACATAGCATGGTGAGTAAGATGATGATTGCAGAAGAACTTCATGCAAGCTGGGACCAGCCTACAAGGTGCATTGTTACTCATAATGTGGAGCCAACCAGATTACAAGCCTTGGCAATACAGTTTGCTGAGAAATTGTCGGTTCTCATTGATAGCAATGAGAGAGCTTTTGATGCTCGAACAGGAGGTGGATTAGAGGGACCTCTGGCAACAAGGAGGAGAGACACACAAGACTATGCTGGTGCTGCTTCTGGTCGGTGGCAAAACGATTTTTCTAATGGACAAGGCAGACAGGGTGGTTTTTCTGCTCGGTCAACCTTTACAGGTGCACGGAATGCAGGTGGCCAGGCACGTACTGGTGCTTCTGGAGCCGCATTTTCAAAAGATCGATTTGGTCAAGGTGGTCGGGGTGGAGCTGCATATTCTTCAGGTTATCAAAGTACACGCTACCAAGATGCATATAGTAGTGTTGGAAGAACTCCTTACCAAACAGGCTCAGCATCCTCTGCTGGTGTCAGAGGTACTCAGCCTGATGGAGCAGCTCGGATGGTGAGCTTAACAAGATCGGGCAGGTTTTAGTGGCTTATCTGATTATCATGCTTATCT
>VDFB02334815.1:0-13907 GCA_007258455.2 Sequoia sempervirens | reverse complement strand
TGTGGTAGGGGTAGAGAAGGTGGGGTTGATACTTGCATTAATGGGCACTGTGGGAATGGCAGAGGACACCAAAGATTGGGAAGCAAGAAAAGCGAAAGTGAATATTACTTGCTAACTAGACATTGGCGGTGCTCTACTTGTTGGCTGCTCAGTTACTTCAAACTCCTGGCTTGTTGTGAGCACTTGACTTGTGACAGCTTCTTGTGATCCTTCTCCCAGAATAGCCTCCGTGCTCTGTCGTTTAGTGAGTGAGGAGTCTTTGATCTCCACAGTTTCGATAATTTCCAACTGTTGTTGCTGGGGCACTCTTGTTGTTTTTGAGGCCTAGGTGAGTGTTCGTGAGGCTCATGACATATTCAATCACATGTTTGAAGTGACATAGACTGGCTTCCCTATAGACTTCATCCTTTATTGGGTGAAGGATGTTGATGTCTCAACTTCCTCTTTTGTCTGCTCTTCTCCTTCATCAGGGTCGTCGCCTCTGCTAGCGCTTGAGTTGGAAGCAAGGTGCTCATCCTCCCAAAGCTTGTCAAACCATTTATCTTCTTTTATGCTTTCAAAAGGTGCATCAGGCCATTTTGTTTCTTGGCGATATATCCAAAAGGCTCTAATTTTTTTATTAGTCCATTCTTCTTCATTCCTCAGCTTATTGTATAGAGCCTTCCCCATTTTATGGTTCTCATCATAATCTACCACAACGAAATAGAACCTATTCCATGGCGGCCTGCTGTCTTATGTGGGGATATGAATTAGGTCAACCAACAATTCATCTTCATCCTCTAGCGGGTTGCGCCTCAGCTCCCAGTAAGGCCGAGGGTTGTGAGTTACCTTGAGATGCTCATATGGAAGATCATTGAAAGGGTTGTAATCACACTTGTCGCAAATCATTACCAACCATAAATGAGCCAGCTTATCCTGCAACAATGAGTGTGTCTGCTTCTTTTTCATGACCATTATTTTGAATCTTTGCGGATAGGTGAAGAATCCCTTCCTCTTGACCTTTTTTCCGTTGCAGAAGGTAATATCAATAATGCACACTTGTCGAAAAAATTCAAGGGCAAGCACTCGATTTGTAACACATGTTGGAAGGCGAAAAGGTTCCTAGGTGAAGCCTCACATTCAGATGAATGTAAAATATGCTCCAAAAAACTAGTCACATTTGGAGGTGAAATTCTGCATATACTCTGTTTGAGTCAAGGTGAGCCGATTAATACCCTCCTCTACTTGCAAATCTTGCAAAATCGAAGTCAAGAAATAATCCAAAAATGTGTAATAATCAAAAGTAGAAGAGAGGAGAGGGGTCTAGATAAAAACTGGTTTTTTCCTCTTCTTTTCATCAAAGATAGACAACTTTACCTGCTTATCAAAGAAATCTGGGTTTTGATACAAAAACAAATGAGCAAGATAAGAGAGAAATATGAAATTTCGTTCAACTTAGTACTTGTTAATTTTCTCTATCATTTTATTTGCAAGGTGCTATGCAAAATCATACCAGTAGTAATATTTTTTCCTATGGAATTGGAAGGATGGGCCCAACTGAAAAGTCTGCACCTCTTGGTCAGTATCCAGAATGAAAACAAATGCCAACATTGAAAAAGCATCTTAGGTCTTCTTTGAAAGTGTCATGAGGTGCAAGAATTCTTGGTGGCTTCTCTCTTTCTACTTCAATCCTTTGGGTTTCTTCGTTATAAAATTCTAGATCCTTATTCCTAGTGCTCCATATGTGATCCTCTTGCATAGGAGTGAATGTCTCCACTGTTATCCCTCCTCTTTGCATAGGATATGGAATACACAACATATTCTAGATGGCAGCTGGGCTAATGTTAACTGACAGAGTCCGACCCTCAATAGGGCTGGTACTTGGGTTGAAATGCTTAATGGCCGCATCGACTAATTCTAGGTAGTAGTGCACAAATGGGACCATATATTGAGGAAGCCCACTGAACATTACCTTTTCTACAGTCGACATTTCCCATTTTAACACCTTCATTCTTTTGCAGGCCGCTTCCCTTAGTCCTTTAGGGTTATCTGCAAGAAATGGATCATGAACGTTATCCCAATCTTCCTGAATTAAGCTCTAGTCTCTGTAGTTTTTGGGCTTGGCCATCTCCTTTATGTTTTTCCATCTTGGCTTTATAGGCATAATCGGTGTAGCATAAGAAATATTCTCAAAGACATCAACCATTGGTGCTCCTCACAAAGCTTTAGCTAAGCTTTGCATCGCCACTTTCCTAGCTTCTTGGCTTGAACTTTCTGCCATTGTTAATTTACGGGAAGCATTTTGCTTTAGCTTGAATTTTTCAGAAAATTTACTTCAGCTCTGGCTATGCACTAGGAAATGATTTTTCTTTAGGCAATGTATTTGAAAAGACTGTTTAAGTGCCTAAAAATTCTGCATGCAATACTTAGCTATTTTCTCTCAAGGTGGTCGATGAGAGTTACCTTCGCTGCATTTAATTCAACATGTACTTCCAACCCTTTGGCTTGTACGAGATGCATTACTTACCATTTTGATTTGATAAGAATTCATAAATATAATTAGCAACTGTATGTACAATGCAATTTTCTTGGAACTTGAGCCGATGCCTTGCTAGTAGCTTAAGCATTCGTATGCGTTGGCAATTAATATCCCAAAAGGAATGAGTAATCCAAATATGTGATCAATATTTGAAAAGATATGAGCTCTGCCTTGGAAAAAGCAAAACACCTAGAGAATGACACCTTACCCCGGTATGTGGCGTGATCATGCTATCTTGTATAGCCATGACATCAGACACCCTACCGTCCTGCCGGTTAGGGTCGGGTTTGGAGAAACTCAGAAATTTTTTCGTCCGAAAAAGGAAAATCTTCAAAAAGAAAGAAACGACTTTAAACCCTAATCTGGAAGCTTCTGCTTGTTAAAAGGGTTGGGAAGCCAGTATGATGAAAACGCAATTACTCGAAGATTGTAATAGGTTTTGCAATGGATAATAAAAGTATTGGATGGTCAGCGGGGTTTTGGGATGTAGCCTAGATTGGTGAACCAATGCTTAAATTATTTATGTTTGGACTTATTCCTGTGTATGTTTCTCTCCGTTTATTATTTAAATCTACATCTAATTGTTAGATATCTTCCATCTCTAACCCTAACAGTCCTTGGTCATGCATAACACCAGCGATTGTTGCCACCTTAGGCTAATTAATTAGCCCTTATTAGTTTGCACGTAGCAAGTCATTATCAAGACACCTGGGTGGGAAATTCGAGCAAGCCTGGGCACACTTTCAAGTTGGTACTCGATTAATATCATGTTTATGGCAAGCAGATTACCATGCATTTCCTCACTTTTTCTATAAATAGGCATCTAAGCAATAACAAAATCACACTTAGTGATTTGAGCAAAATTGGTATTAGGTAGGTTTAGCAGTTTAGCATTTGCAATTTGTGTAGCGTTTTCATAGGCTAGACTTAGGTGCTTTGCAGGGATAGTTTTAAGGTATCACAAAGAGTCTGATAGGATGAACACCCCAATTAGGCTAGTGTCACATAAGTCTCAGACTGACTTCTTAGGTGAGATTTCTACCAGGCGTTTAAAAAGAATGATGAAGAACAAGCACTCGCTGTCAATCATAGCCATAAAATGGGTCTTGGGATGGGACTACCCTGAGTATGAGGATAGATATAGAGTTAACACTGATGTGTGCTCACAGTTTTTCACCTCCATGTTGGATATAGGAATTCCCAAGCCTTTGATTTTGCGTCTGGTAAAGGAAATTTTCCCCAAGAAGTACCTGAACAATTCGGGGAGGTGGAACAAATGTTGCACGGTGGGGGAATTATGACTCTGGCGACCTTGGGTTATAGAAGAGGACATAGTCATATTGTGGTGCCATTTCTAAGTGGCTTTCACCTCCCACAAGATGAGCACCACTAGAGGGTAACTCAAGCCTTCCACTTCTATTCAGTATCTACAACATGGTGCCATTCTATGACATCGACTGGTACACGGACTTCAGGAACGTGGTGTTCCCTCTGCTTGCTTTTGCTCCATTGGATGATGCTGCTACTATTGATAATACCCTTGTTGATAAGTATATTATGGGCATTGTTTTTGATGCATCCATTGCTGTTGCCCATGTCGTGAACTAAAGACCTGTGTCTTTCTTTTTTTCTTTTCGAAAAATCTCATAGTGATTAGTCTGTTTTTTGTATACATGCCTGAAAAAGGCTTTTCGTAATATATATAAAAGAAGCAGGATAGACTTATATGCTTTTGGAAGCATGGCCTTTGAGCCATTTTGAAAATGTAAATATCAAAGCATATATATAATGAAAATATATCCTTATATAACCATCTCGTTGTCTTCTTTTGGATTCAACAGCTAGGTCATCTTTTCCTTTTTTTTAACATGTATGTGTCAATTCTACATGTGGGTGTTTAATTTTCCTGTTCTATTCGACTATGAGTTTATTTCCCTTACTCTTTGTAATAATGGGCCACTTGTTCTTTTCCGCCTTGAACCATAGAATAAATAAAAAGACTGGCCAACAAAACAAAAGGGAAAGAAGGGAAACACATTATAAACATATTTACATGGGTATGGTAAGCAAGCTTAATTGAATAATTTCAAGCGAATCTCGTTGACCAGAATTCCCAGTGCTTCTTTTTCCATAGTCTCTAACTCATATGCATTGTGTTATTTGCATTGAATTATTTTGAACGGGCCTTCCCAAAGGCTATCAAACTTTCCGTGCTAACCTAGCTTCGAAGCTCTTTAATTAAATTTTAGCACTAAGTCTCTGCGCTTTAGACCTTGGTCAAACGCTTTCTTGTCAAACCACCTTTTAACCACTTGCTGGTGGTTAGTCATGTCAGTTAGGGAATTTTCCCTTTTTTCTTGTACTTCTAGAAACATGGCTAACCGCACCTCCATTGCGCTATTTTGTTCCACTTTGAGAGATTTTAGCAACTACAACACTATAATCTCTATACAGATAGACAATAACGCTTCTTTTCCACTAGCTCATACGACAAAGTCTTGAGGACTTGCTTTGGAGTTATGTGGTCCACCTAGAGTGCTGCTTGGAGGTTTTTGTGCTACTCCCTTTGATATTTTGGCCCGGTTCTTTTGAGGAGTTAGACCAAATTCTTGTTTGTTGATTCGGCTAAGTCGTTCCCCTACGGGTAGTAATTTGACGATGTTTTAAGGAATATGTCATGTGTAAGTGCGAATTGACTTACCTTGGACCCCAGGAAAGCCTTAGTATTGTCAAAGATGATAGTTTTGGGCGGTCCAAATCTCGTTACCAGCTCTTCTAGGAAATCCACTACCTCTGCCTTTGTCACATTCTTTAGTGGCACGACTTCGGTCCATCTCGTGAAGTAATCTGTGGCTGTTAAGATCCATTTATGTCCTGCACTGGAGGCTGGGTTGATCATTCCAATGAAGTCCAAACCCCATTGTGTGAATGGATCATCAACCACTATTAGATTGAGAGGCATTGCAAAATTCTTTCTTCTTCCAGCAAAGAACTGACATTCCTTGCACATTTTTACCAAGGAGTAGGAATCATGAAATAGCGTTGGCCAAAAGTACCCCGCACACATGATTTTGATGGTGGTTGTCTTTGCAGAGAAATGATCACCCATAGGACCATTGTGGTAAGTGTCAAGGATCCTTTTTGCCTGCTTTGTGGTAACACATCTCAATAAAATGCTGTTAAAATTTCTTTTGAACAAGATTCCTGCAATGAGCATGAATCCATTGTTTTGTAGTAGGTAGAATCTCCTCTTCTGAGAAGGAAGGCTAGGAAAATATTTTCCTGTGTGCATAAATATTACTCTATCTACCAGCCAACAACCTTCAGACTCTGGCTTGTTTGTTAGGACTAGTTCCAACTACTCTTCTTCGGTGGCCATTTCTTCATTGTGCGCAAGATACTCGCACAGTCCTCTTGCCCGAACAGTCTTTGTAGGCTTGACCTTGATGTCATACTCAAGGATCTTGGTGATCCAATTGGCTCTTTTCTCAGTGATTTCTCCTTCCATGATATCTTCACGCACACTAGAATGTGCAACATAGACAATCACCTTATTGCAAGAGATTAGGTGTCAGAACTTCTTGAGTGCCTTAACTATTGCGAACGCTTTCCTTTCTACAAAGTTGTAATTTGTTTCATATTCCTTCAGGGTCTGAGAGTGAAATTCTATTGGATTTTCTTCCTTTCCCTCATTATATTTTTGAGTTAAGACAGTAGCAATGCTTGAATTGCTACTGAATACATACATTATGAATTCCTTTGATAAGTCTGGGTTGACCAGAACAGGAGCGAAAGAGATATCATTCTTGACCTTCTCAATGGCTTCTCTGGCTTCTTTTGTCCATTTAAATGTTTGATCCTTTTTCAACATTAGGATAATTGGCCTAATTATTCCTAAAAAATTAGAAATAAATTTGCTAACGAAATTTACCTTCTCCAAGAAGGACTGAACACCTTTCTTGTTAACTGGAAGGGGAAGCTCTTTGATTGCTCTCACCCGCTCGAGATCAATTGAAATTCCTTCTTTGGACTTCCTTGCGGTACTCCGAAGACATATTTTTTGGGTTCAGGGATATCCCAAAATCTTGGCATTTCTTGAACACCATCTCAAGATGATCAAAATGATCATCCTTGGACTTGGAGAACACTATCAAATCATCCAAATAGATTAGGATAATCTTGTTGATTAGTTCATTGAAAACGATATCCATGGCCTGCTGGAAGGTAACTCCTAAATTTGAGAGGCCAAACGACATCTTAGCGTATGCAAACATTCCTCACTTGGTAGTGAATGTTGTCTTATGTTGATCCTCCTCTTCAACCCAGATCTGATTGTAACTAGAGAATCCATCTAATAGGGAAAACATCTATGATCCTACCACTATTTTTAGGATTGACTCCATTGAAGGTAGCAGGTAATGATCCTTCAGGGATGCTCTATTTAGGTCCTGAAAGTCTACACATAGACAAATATCTCCATTCTTCTTTCAGACTGGGACTAGGTTGGATACCCACATGCTATGCTTAATCGAGAAGACAATCTGTGACTAGATTAGCTTTGTTATTTCTTGTGCCATTACCGCTTCAATCTTCGGATTGACTGGCCTCTATTTTTGGTGGATAGGCTTTGCACCTTCTACCAACTCTATTGTGTGTTGAATGATGTTGGGATCATATCCTCTAAGGTCATCATATGACCAGGCCACCACCCCTTCATATTTTTCATAGAAGTCAATAAGTCTTTCTTTATCATGATGCAAGACATCCTTCCCAACTTTGAGCTTTCTTCCATCTTTGGCCTAAAGGTCCACATAGTCACCTTTGTCTGCTACAAACTTCCGTTTGTCAATTCTCACATCGTCACAATCAAAGAGATTCTTGAGAGTGACCAATCCCTTTGGAAGCTTGTTGGATTTTAGCTGGATGATTTGTCCTTCATAGGCTTCGACGATCTTCAGTTGGAGCTGGTCAAAAAATTCTCCTGACTGCTAGATGAATGAGGCAATGTGTTCATCAATGTCAAACACTTGCCAGCTTTGGTCATTATCTGGAATGGCTAGTCAGACTATCACTCGTATCGAGTGTTTGTTGTGAATGAGGTTGGAGGTAGGATCAAACTGGGATCTGATTGTTGCCATGTGGTCTGCATTTATATTCTATTCTCGGGGCACTGTCTGAATGTTGAAGGCTTCAAAACCCTCAATCAGGTCCCAAACTAGGTGTCTATAGGATCGCATGTAGACATTCTTGGTTGCAAAAATTCCTTAGACTTGATTGACTACTAGTTTAGAATCTCTGAAGACCATTAATTGCTTTATGCCCATCTGTTTCACAAGGCTTAAACCTTGCACTAGTCCTTCGTATTCAACTTCATTGTTCGCGAAAGTGAACTGGAAGCGGAAAGACCTTAGTGTCTTTTCATTTTTTGGGGATATTAAACATATCCCAGCTCCTGCACTGACCTTACATCTTGCTCCGTTGAAGTGCAATGCCCACAGTTCTAAGGCTTGACCGCTTTTGGACTGCTTGACAACCTTCAGGAGCACTTGATCTTTATCGTAGATGAAATAGGTGCCCAACCCGGTAGCATGGTAGTTGCCGAAAGGGTCAGTATCTATATGTTCACTCAAGAGGACATCTTCTTGATCATCCCAATCTCTGGTAACTTTTTCATCTTCTAGTAGCTCGGTGCAATACATTTCTTGCTTGGTGATAGAGGTGTGCACGACTTCAAAGTTGATCATGGCTTCATCAGCTACATGTTTCAAGTGTAAAGCTTCAGATTCTATCTTTATTTTTGCACCATGCTTGGTCCTAAGGATCAAATGCGGCCAATCCAAGGATAGATATCCATCCACTTTTGAAGTAAATTCTCAGGATAGACAGAGGCCGAACATGGGGGAACATTTATGATCATAGTGTCTTGCGGCACTATGATACTAGGGAAAGCGAATAAGGTCAAGGGGAGTGCTTTGATGAAACCTATGGTTTTGACTCTGTTTCCATCAAGTTGCATCACTCCCCTTTTTAGGGGTTCATATATGAGTCCTAAAGCTCTAGCTATTTGCTTAGGCATAACTGTGGTGCTAGCACCAGAATTAATCATGGTATTGTGTAATAATTTCTCCCCTGTAATGAGAGTTAAGGAGAAGGGTTGAGGCTTTGAATTATCTCTTACTTCAGTAGGGGCTTCTGCTGTGCTATTTGTAAGAACTTTGGTAGATGGTTGATCAATAGCCCTTTCCTTGGGCAATTGCTCCATCGGCGTTGCGCTAACGTCTTCCTAGAGAGCCTTCTTTAGTAGCGTCTTTTGTTCTGGGATGGCTAGAATATCCCATAGAGACACATTGGTGGATGATTTTTTTAATTGTTCCACCACATTGAATGGTGGTAGATTTAGAGTTTTATGCTCCTTACCTCTTGTTATAACAATTTTCATTTGTGGTGGGCATTGCGGCACCACTGTGGAGGTACTAGGCATCTGGTCAGAAGCACTTTTAGGCTACAGACTGACTAGTTGCGAAGCGACTGGCTCATTCGTAAATATCCTCTTCAAGCGAGTGTTGTAGTTGGACTTTACTTATAGTGTTTTAGATGTGGATGTGTCATTGGAAAACACCGCCTCTTCTTCTTCTATCCATGAGAAGAGTGTGTGATTGGGAGCAATGTCCGCTTCTTGCTCTAGTGACATCCCCTGCATTTGCATAGTGAGCACCACATTGTCCATTTGTGAGGATGTATACACATAATTTCTAGGATCTAACGTTGTGCCTTGGCTGCACTGCTCCGCCAACTTTTGTTGTAGGTTGTTGCGCGAGCAATTTCAAGGCATATGTGAATTGCTACAAGGGAAGCACTAGGGGTTGGTGTCATCAATCAAATTGTTTTTCCCCGCAGTTAGCTCTCTGCTCGAACTTAGATTAGCGCTCTGTAGCGAGGAAGGTACTGGTACTATTTGATTTGTTGTTTGCACCTATGGATTGGCACAAGCACCTCCTTGGAACTAGTTTTGTTCGTAAGAAGGTTTCCCACCTTGATAATTTTGGTAGCTTGGCCTCGAGGGTGCTACCTGGTTTTGCTTGATGATAATTATATCGTTGAAAATAGTCTGCAATATTTCCTTGAACTCGCTCATCTCCTTTGAAGAGCAAGATGTAGAGGCAACATTCTGTGGCACGCTTAGATATGCATACATGGACTGAGGAGGACTTGGTACACTGGTAGAAGGAATCTCCTTGGCAAGAAGCAATATTTCTGGGAATATGGGAATGATGGGCTAAGGTGGCAATTTTCTAGCGTCTATCAAATTGTTCTCTACTTTAACAATGACGCTATATGTGCCTGGTAGTGTGGTCCCGCCGAGAGACTGAATCATCATTGAAATGTCAGGATTGATAGACTTCAAGTAGAACATGAATGCCAGATCAGGCAGTAGATGAATATCAACTTGAATCCTCTACTAACTTGTATGGAACCAAGCATTGAAGTCAGCCATGGCTTCGTGTGGGGCTCACTTTATTACCAAGAGCTAATAATATAGTGAGGATCGGTCTTTGTCGTTTGAGAATATTTGGTAAAAGGGATCTCCAAGCTCATCCCAAGTACTGATAGTGTTTTCTTGCAGCGTCCGGTACCAATCTAGTTCCTTTCCTCTGAAGGAGGCTGCGAGCAACCTTAGCACTATATTTTGGCCTATAACGACATGTACAAGACATACATCCGCAACATCTTGTAGATGTTCAGATGGTGTTCTTGAGCCATCTTCGGTAAATTTAGGTATAGCCTTTAGGGCGGAAACCGAGATAGTGGCCCAAATGACAGGTGATACTGGTGCAACAAGGGGGCTTTTGGTGTCCCATGCCACATAATTTCTGTTAGTGGCAGACAACATGGCTAGCATAAAGGGAGGAGGAAGCAGAACATTCACTAATTGGGTTGCGGGTTGTACTGTCCCTAATGGTGGTACTAATAAACTAGGATTAACTGTTGTTTGGGACCTAGTAACAGGTCGATGGCTCATACACCCTTCTTAAAATTAGGTTCATTTAAGTTCAGCCCCACTGGGCGTGCCAAGAAAAAGAAAAAGTGTTGATGCCAAAAATTGGCAAGGTAATAGCCCTTTGTGGGAAACTCAATTTATGGGGGACTTGTTGTGCTAAACTGAGTGACCTCCAAATTTTTAAAGAAGCCAGCTTCTTCTGTAATTGGGGTTTTGGAATGGGAAACATAAGCAAATATAAAAATAAAGGCTCTAACTAGGGCGATACGCCAAAATTTAGATAAAAGACACGATAAACCTATCCTTTAGATATGGTCTACGGGCCCACTTAACAATTTACCATGTCCTAGAATAATAGAATTTAAGGATTGTAGCATGAACAACTCATTCAATGACATAAAATAATTATCACACCCATTTACTGAAAAGAAGAGTCGAAAGACATGATCTAAACCAACAAACTTGTATTCAAATTATAGAATTACAACAAATAAACCATTCAAACAATAATGGAACAGTATAAAGTTTATCAATAGAATAAGAAATAGAGAGGCTAAACAATGGAATATTCTGTGAGTTCTTGCAATAATCTAAACAATAAAAAAGGCTCAGTCTCTCCAAAAAGTCCTGTAATTCTAAAAGTTGCTGAACTCAGAACATGTAATATGTAATCTTCGAACTCTGAACCTCTGGAACCCCTCTTTAGAAGCAAAGAGTAGTATTTATAATGAGCTTTCCACTGCCCGACGAGTAGCAACCGAAAAGATTATGAATCCTGAGCAATAATGTCATGGCCATGATTTCCCTCGGCCATTGTAACAGAAAAGATTCAGGCCATAAGATTTGGTCACCCTCCATTCAAGTGCATACCCCTGCAAATGATGGTAGTGGTCCAACAAATTCCCATGCAGACAAGTGTCACCTCTTTGGATAGGTGGTTAGAACACATGCCAACATTTTGCAGCCCATTGTTTGCTTCATTCCTTGTGTTGAAGAAGAATGCGATGAAGAGACGCATGGAAACATTTCGCTGTCAGTGGCTGATTTCCCCTTCCTTCGTTGGAAACTTGCGCCAAGATGACATGTAGAAATTTTTTTACTATAGACGCTGCCTGTGGGGCCTGCCAAATCCTTATGTGAATGGGACCTACATGGCACGCAGGTGAGGACCGATGAGGAGGTGAAAGGAAGCAATCAAAATAACCCACAGTGAAGACACGTGGGAGCATTTCGGGGGCCGATAGAAGAGCAAGGAGAAAATTCCTTCGAAGAGTGATGAGCGGACATGTGGCAGAGGCCGCAATGACAATAAAAAAGGGGCCGATGATATTCGTTGAAGGAACGGGCCAGTGCTTAGCCAAAAACCAAACCCGAAGGGAGCAAGGTGAATCTCGTATTCATAGTCTCCAACGTTACATCTTTGACCACACGTTGCTGACATCAAAGGGTCCTTTTTATAAGGATGTGACATCCTTCGCCCCTTAGGATAAGTTGTCCTCGACTTATTAGAAGGTTACATTTATTAATTTCTTAAAAAATTGGATTATTAGCCAAGTTATTTGCTTTTGAACCCCTATCCTTGTCTCTCAAGTGGTTATGTTTTTTCTTAATTTGAGCATTTTGGAATAATTTTTATAAGATTTTAGAGGGTGCATATTAAAATATATCCTCGATTAAGCATTTTTACTTAACCCAATCCTTCTTTTTGAATTTATAAGTTGATATATCTTTAGAGAGGTCAACATTATACCATCAAGTACACATATTAATTAGTTAACCCGTGCAAAGTACCAAAATACTATGCATCAAGACCACTCTTTACAATCAAGCACACCACGTATTTTTAATTTACTTTTGAATATACCATGAAATTTTCCACATTACAAGTGGTAAAATCAAATCCAACTAGTGAATGAGGGACAATAGCAATCAAGAAATGCCTTAACCTTCTACTACACACTAATTTTTTTTTTTTTACAATTCATATATCAAAATTCCCTTTTGTACCGATCTAGGTACTCTTGGTTATGACTAGTCATGTGTTATCACAAGCTTAAAATTCTATTAGGTTATTCAAAACAATTATGTACATATCGAGTGACCAACTTGGTTATGGTTAGGCGGTAGTGTAAGACAATATACTTAACCCAAAGTCAAGTGATCCTCATAGGTCCAACATTTGAACCTAGTTGCTCTGATACCAATGTAAAATCTCCATCTCGGGCACGATATATTTTTTTAATAACAATGCACCAACTTAAATGAATGAGCAACTTCCTTGAAGCTTAATAGTGTTAACTTAAATACTTTCCCATTCCATGGTGGAATCAACTCATTATTGCTAAATATATGTTTGCACAAAATAGTGTTAAGGTCCCACAGTTAAGGTCTTTCCTAGACCTATGACCTAAGCCTTGAGGGTTCATGATGACACTGCCTACATATCCCCTTGTGGGAATCAAAGGTGCCCTAGTTCACCCCACAATGAAAGAGGGAGTTCAATCTCTCCTCTTGTATGAGATCTATTATCTCACCTTAACCCATAACTATTAATTTAGTACATGTAAGCTATCAACATAGTCCATTATAATATAATCATAATAATCTTGCCATCAAGTTTTGGGTCCATACCAATTATTACCAAATGCTAGTGTACAAACATTCAAAATATTCACAAGAAATCATTCATACCATAACCTCAAAGATTGTACACAATGGTCATTAGGAGAATACTCCCATATACACAAGTTGATTAGCTCATACATAATACAAGTACAATAGTAGTTGGATCATACACAAATCACATGTAGAATGGTGATTAGTACTTTGCACGTTCCACAATTATTATCTCATTCGTATATCATAATTACATTAGTGACTGGCTCCAAAATATATCACAAATACACAATGACAAGCTCTATCATACATCACCTAAACACAGTGACGATCTCCACCATACATCACATAAACACAATAACAAAGGCTGAATAACATATTACAATGGCTAACACATGTCCATAATGCATCCCATATAGAAAGAATATCGGTGCATTGCGCACTACACCGTGAGTCCTATCCTTTCCTCGATCTTCTACACTGTTGGACAAATGGGAAGAGAATTTGGTGCATCCCATACTACACTACGGGTCCATCCTCAACCCCACAAGGCTAAGCATGCAGTTTGATAAATGGGAGGGGATTCAATGCATCCCATACTACACCGCAGCTCTGTCAACCATCCCAAGGGTTTCCCCAAGCAGTGAACGTACCAAATCCGGTGGAATCTAACTTCAATCATCTATAGGCCACTAGCGACAAGTCTACCCACCCAAGAAGGAGCTCCCAACATATACCACCTTGTGTCCTTAGTGATATTTTAAGCTATCTTCT